>PVJX010050929.1:0-10491 GCA_004027295.1 Dolichotis patagonum | reverse complement strand
TTTCTCACCCTCTGATCCAATCCACTTTGGTTTCATTTCGACTGCCTCTATCTCCCCTTTAAGATCTGCAGTGACATCTTTGAGCCAATGCTATCAACTCACACTAAGGTTACCCCAGCCCAGGTTTCAGGGGCCACCTCTGGCTTTAAGGGAAGCTTGGAGTAAGGCCAGGGCTTGCCCATCTGCCTGGCCTGTGGGGTGATGGCTCCTGTGGGGTGTGGTGCACAAGGCCAGGTTTGATTGCCCCCTGGAAAGCCTGAAGTTTGCATGCATGGGGGTGTGTCTCCTATTTCACATCTTGCGAGGGGCAAAGTGTGCTTGGGAGTGGGCTCTGCATATGCTCTCCTTCTGCCCAAGAAGTGTCTGGAGACCAGGCCACTGTCCTGGATCCTCAGGGGATATTCAGGGCTAGTCTGGAGGGGAGGGTTGGGGAGGGACTGAAGATCAGAGGGCACTGGCAGATGTAGTGAGAAAGGATGGGACCCTGAAGTTCCAGGAACTTGGGCCACACATTGGCTGCTGGTGTGAGAGAGAGACAGAAACCAGGGACAATGGTTTTGATCTGGGCCTTGGGAGGGTGGAGGTGCCATTTACTGGGCTGAGGTGTTACAATCCATGTAGCCCCTGCTCTGACAGGGTTTGCAGACAGGGTTTGCAGCTTGTTGGGGAGAAACAGACATTAATAAATAATGCAAGGCTGAGGCAGGAAGATACAAGTTCAAGTCCCACCTGGTAATTTAATGACTTTAGTGAGGTTTTGTCTCAAAACAAAAAAGGAGTTGAGGATGTAGCTCGGCGAGAGGATATTGGGTTCAACCCCTAGGACTATAAAAGAGAAAGAAAAGAAAAGAAAAGAAAGAATCTCATAGTTAAAGGCAGACTCAAAATGGTGGCTGGACACCCTCCGGGAGAAGGGAGAAGGTCAGGGTTCCCAAGAGTTACCAAGGGGAGGTGTGCTCCAGAGAGGGCAGAGGTGTGAAGGCCTGGGGGGGCCTACATGCCAGCCTGGAGAGGCAGGGAGAGACCGTGTGAGAGGCGTCATGGGCCGCTGGAAGCCAGGCCTGGGTTCACATGTAGGGCTTTGGGCTTCCTCCTTATTGATGTCCTAAAGGGGGCGTGTGCTTGCCCTCAGCAGCCTGGATAAGGGACTGGAGCCCCCAGAACACAGACCTGGGGTGACAGTGAGGAGGGGCTGGAGCTGGGCCCAAGGCTGTGCCTTGGGAGCCGGGGCCTGCAGGAGGTGGGAGGTGGAGGTCGCTGGCTGTGGTGGGCTGGGAGGGGAGGGCCTGCTGCTTACCACCTGCTGCTCATGTATCAAGGCACCTGCTGCTGGCAAGAAGGGTTCCAGCGCTTCCCTGGGGTAGGTTAGAGATGCAGGCTGGCTGCAGGGCGCTGGAGAGGCACAAGCATAAACCCGGAAGCCCACATCTGCCCTTGCATTCTGAATCCCTTTTTTTCTTTTCAAGGTGAAAAATGCCGCAGCTTCATTGACCTGGCCCCAGCGTCAGAGAAAGGTAAGTTCAGTTGGCCTGGGTGCACCCCGCCATGCCCTTGTTACCCCACAGTGGCTTCCCTAGCCCTGGGGTGGGGTGTTTCCTCCTCCAACCTCTCCAAGCCAGAAATACTGCTGCCCAGTGCTGAGTTCCTTGCGGAGGTGGTGGGGGTGCATCTGCCCTGTCCCCTACGGGTCATTCCCTCCCTTAGTCCAGTATGACAGTGATGTCACAGCTGTGCAGGGCTGTAACTGGGTGATCCCGTAGCTCAGGTGGTAGACACAGCAGTCAGGATTAGGTTTAGTTGCACAGCTGGCTCCCATGGAGGAAAACACTGACATGTTCATGAAGGTTTGAATGTAGGCAATTCCAGGAGGCTGTGCTGCATGTAACCCTCAGGACTAGACCCCTGCTGCCCAGCTCCATCAACCCATGGCTTTTGTCTCCATGGTCTAAAGTGGCGGCTAGAGTACCAGCTGTCACATCTGCATTCCAGGCAGTATGATGGACGAAGGCAAAGACTTCAGGGCAAACCTAAGGCTCCCAGAATTTGCCACCCAACACCTGAATTTATCTCCAGGATCAAAACTTAACATATAGCCACATTCAGCTGCAAAGGAGCCAGGAAATATGGGCTTCATGCTGGCAATGCTGTACCCATTTAAAGTCAGTTTTTTACATCATGGAAGGACAGGAGAATCAATGAGTAGGATGCCCTGCCACAGACCCTGGGGAGGGTGGTCAGTCATGTCCCCACCCGCCTGCCCCCTGCCACCCAGGAGATGGACCCCTGAGAGAGGGAGGTATGCGAGCCTCTTCACACAGCCTGGAGATTCAGCCAGGGCTCTGACCCTGAGAGCGAGGGGACCGGAAACAGAGGCAGTGTCCAGGGTGCTTGACTGGGGTGGGTTCTTAAGTCTAGGACAAGTGGCCACCCCTGCCATGTGTAGCAGGCAGCACTGGGCTTGTGGTTCCCTCCCAAGGAGGTGGCAAAGGCACAGGGGGCTGTGTGCCACGGCGGCTGGGAGCTTCCTGTCTGTAGACGATGTCTCCTTGGGGAGCCCGGCCAGGTGGTTGTCGGGGCCTGAGGGACAAGCGCCTGCAGGAAGGAGGCTGGCAGGCTGGCTCCTCTGCTCCCTCGGCTGCCCCGTGTCCCTGTCCTGTGTGGCTGCTGTGTGTGGCCGCCCCGGAAGCATCTGACTGAGAAACACCGCCCAGGCGCATATGCGCGAGCAGGTGTGTGGGCCCGCGGAGCCTGTGTGGGCACGTGTGCTCATGTGAGCATGTGGGCACCTCGCGTGCCTGAGCGTGCATGCGTGGGCTGTCTGCACGGATGTGCGCGCCGTGCGTGTGTCGGTGCACGATGGCAGGTGCAGGCGCCTCGGCCCTGCCTTCCTGCTTCTTTCTGGAGCCTGGAAGCCCGTGGAACCCTGTCCTTTGGCTTTACTGGCCTTGTGATTTTACTTTTACGGCTTGGCAGCCCTTGAGGCCCTTCTGGTGGTGTAGATAAAACATTTACAAGGCGGTTGTGTTGCTCGCTGGGACAGAGTTGCAGGAGGCTCTTCACGGACTCGTGGCCTTTTGAGTGCTCCCTCGGTGGCCAGTCTGCTTGGTGGCGCGTCCCAGAGTACACCTCAACACGGCAGCACACACAGACCAGCCCGTGGGTTCCGGTCCCCTGCTGCCCCCAACCCGGTTCACAGATGAGCGGGGGACGGCAGCTTGTTCAGCACCACCCCAACTGGAGTCAGGGAGCTGTGTTCACTCTGCGACTTCCTCCCCGGCGTCTAATCACCGGCCATCGGCCCCTTCCCTGGTGCTTACCGGGGCTGGGCACTGGTCTCCCGCACACACACTGACTTGTGTCATCTGCCTTTTACGGGTGAGGAAACTGAGTCACGGAATGGCCACGCAGGGAGGAGGCAAGGGAGCTGGGATTTACACTGAGCACTCTGGCTCCTAAGTGCAACGTTCTTCTGTAAAAAGCTAGAGTCAGGGGACGTACACAGGGGGTCCCCTTGTAGCCTGGGGCATCTCTTGGGGACTTCTCAGCTGAGTTCTGGGGGGTGCTGCCTCCCTGGCTTACCTACGGCTCACTCTGCCTTACACGCCCTTCTTGGACGCTGCCTCCAGGCCCCCATTTCCCCGCGGCTGCCTGTGCCTGCTCACTTGCCTCTTCCCTGGGCACGGACACAGGTCTGTCCTCTGGGTTTCTTAGCACAGAGCTTTGCCAAACCTTTTAGTTTTACTCACCTCACAACTATCTCTCCTCTGGATTCTGCTGCAGTCTCTTACCCAGTTGTCCCCTTCTATTTTTGCCTCCTGGTTCTTTTAGTAGTTAGAATGATGTTTTAAGAGCATAAATCATACCACTAGATACCCTTGTTTAAAACCCTCCTGCAGCTCTCATCATGCTCAGGATAAAAGTCATTTTCTTCACTGTGGCCTAAAAGGCACTGTACTACCTGACTCTGTACCCAGGCTGTTATCTGCTAACTCCTTTTCCTTACCACACTCCAGCTCCAAAATACTTGCTATTTCTTGCATCAGCCAAGCTATGGTGTGCCTCAGGGCCTTTGCACATGTTGTCCCTGCTTCAGGAACACTGTTCTTCTAGAATTCACACTATCATAGTTATGCATTGTTATAGAAGTTTTAAGAAGCCTTAAGTATGTAAACTAGAGATTAGAAATTCTTGTGGTCTTACCTTTTGATATTCTCTATTAATCATATATCAGTTCTTATTTTAAAAAACCACAGATGTGTACACACATGTAATTTGTGAGTACCTATGTGTGTATTGTATATTTAAAATTATGTAAAATTATATAAAAATATAATAGAAATAATAAATATAAAATATAAATAAAGATGTATAATAAAATTACATAAAAAATCTGTTTCCTGTCAGTACCTAGAACTTGCTTTCCTATTTCTCTCTGTGTGTGCATACATGCACCAAACACACTGTGTTACACTCAGCCCATGTGGACAATGTACTTAACTGACTTTACAGCTGGACAATTAGATTAGGCCCCGTTTGCGCTGAGCATCCTGTGTCATAGAGGAGTGATGGCGGCTTGCACACGTCACTCCCTCACAAGCTCAGGGTCCTCTGAGAACAGAGAGGCCTCCGGTTTACCCCTGAGCCTCCAGGCCTCTGCCCAGCTCCCAAGCAGCACTGCCCAGACAGCATGCTAAGCGCTCTAACAAAGACTGCACAGCAGCTGCTGCAGGCAGAAGGGGAGGAACCGATTAAAGATGGCTGAGTAACTTCCGCAGATGAAACGTGCAAACGCAGGTGAGCAGCAACACCTGCCTCCTGTGAGCTTGATTATGAAGATACAGAGGAAGAGCTTGCCCTGCTTCCCCATTTCCCTCCTCCAGGTTTCCCGGATCTCAAAATCTCAGTTGCCTGTTCATAGAGACAAGTCTCCTACCAAGTCCTTGAAACCAGCGGTGTATTGGTCGGCAGGAGCCACGACGATGCTGTGTACCAGCCATCTCACAACTGAGTGGCGTTCCAGCGGGTATTATTAGTATTGTTGGTTTGCTCTCATGCCTGTGGTTTCTCTTGGTGTTTGCTGCAGTAGTCTGCTGGATTCCAGAACGTAGAACTGGCTAATGCCTGTTCCTCATGGGTCTGTTCTGGGGCCAGGCAGAGGGTACAGCAGGCTCCTGGGGTGGGGGGCTCTTCTTACGGCACTGCCAGAGATGCAAGGCAGGAGGCTGACTGCACAAATGCACTTAAAACTTTTGCTGCCCTAGCCTTCTAGAATGCACTGGTCACAGCAGGTCCCACATCCATCTCCCACCTTAGTGGGGCAAGGAGCACACCACCCATAGGAGCGCAGGCTGCAGTGAAGGAACTTGCTGAGCAGAAGTCTTACCTCCCTCACCCGGCTGGACCACAGGCCTCCAGGGTGGTGGTGGCTTGTCATGATAGCACTTGGTGGGCTGGATTTCTGGGGCATGTGTCTCATTAATCTGCTTGGCAAGGTCTGCCCTGGTCATTGTCAAGGTCGTAATTTTTCCCAAGGTGATCTGAATATTTGCTGGGGAAGCAACTGTCCGTTCTCTTAGTAAACGTTGGAGGGCACTTCTGTTTGTCAGCCGCATTCACACCAGCCTTTCCAGCAGACAGGCATTTCCCGAGCGCCTACTATGTGGCAAAATCAAGACTGGGAATCGGGGGTACAAAGAGGAATGAGGTGTGAGCTTGCAAGCAGTCGCCAGACTTGGTGAAGCAGATTCAAACTAGGAACAGAAAGTGCACGCAGCTGGGAAGGCAAGGGATCTCTTCCTCCAGCTCCAGCTAAGGCCACGATGACTCACTCAGATCCTTGGTGGGTCCACGATGACGTGCGGGCTCACCCCTGCATTCTGCTAACACAGCCCCAGGAAGATTTGTCCCAAGTTGTTCAAGGTGACTTTTTGGTGGGCGGGTACGGGGATGATCCCAGAGCCTTCATATTGAGCTACATCCCCAACCCTTTTGTTATATTTTATTTTGAGACAGGGTCTTGCTAAGTTGCCCAGGCTGGGCTTGAATTTGTGGTCTGCCTGCCTCAGCCTTGCAGATTGCTGGATTACAGGCATGAGCTACCGCCACACCAGGTTGCTGGTGAAAGACTGATGTGGGCAAGACCCTGGTACTCATGTCCCAGGTTAAGCTGGTCTTTCACTGTGATGAATGAATGAAGAAATGAATGAAGAAATGAATGAATGAAAGTCTTTATAATTCATAGTCACCAACCCCACTGCACCAGTCTGGCTGCCAAGCCAATGGCTTCTCATTAGTCCTTATTTGCCTGGGTGCATCTGCGACAAGGGACCTCCCTGACCGGGTGCATGGTATGCATGGGTCTTGCGGGCTTCCCTCTTCCCCATTTCTTTCTCTGCACACATCTCCTTCACCCACCTCAACATACCCAGGCTTCCTTCCCATGCTGTTCTCACCTCCTTCCTCACTCTGAACCTCTCACCTCTTCATAGATGATTTTATCCACACTGTGCTGACAAGCACCTTAGGACTTCTGAAAAGTCATCTTAATCTTTAAAAATCCAAGTAGGCATGTATAATGGTTTAAAATGTCAAAAAGCACTGTAAGCCCTGTGTGGATCATCCTCTCCGCACCCCATCTCCATTCTTCCAAGGCAGCCCTTTTCAGATCCCTCAGCTCATCCTCCGCTATGTGTATGCATACAGTTACACTTTGATTTACAGCGGGCCACCTCATATACCCACTGTAAACTGAAAATATTGTAGTTCAGAATGTATTTAAGCTGCACGTGGTGGTACACACACAGTACTTGGGAGGCTGAGGAAAGAGGAAGGAAATCTTACGAATACCTGATTGAATCCCTTTCTTATTTCCTTCCTGTCTCCTACCCTCCTTCTTTTCCTTCTTCCCTTCCTTCCTCCCTGATACTTTTATGGAGACTTTTGATCTCCAGCCGCCATTTGGATCAGTGATTGTCAATGGCTGTTTTTCTGGAGCCCCCTTTAACATTATTTTGGAATTTCTTCCCCATCTCCTGCTGACTTCCTGGATCACCAGGTGGTTCTTTTTCTGATTTGTTTTCTCATTTGGGGGGAAAGTGTCTTCTGGTAACTTCCCAAGAAACAGGGTGTGAGTGATTGGTGCCTTCCTAAGATTGCCTTTATTCCCACCCTCACACTGTGCTCTTCGGCTGGGTATAAAATTTTCACTCAGGGATAACTTTCCCATGCAATTTTAAAAACGCTGGTTGCTCCTTTTAGATTCTGGTATTGTTGAGTTCAATGCTATTCTGATTCTTTTGTGTGGGCTGATTTTCTTCTTTAAAAGCTTTTATTTTCTGTCTTCATTTAAAATTTTTCTATTTCCATCCTGAGAAAATTACTTAATTTTCATCTTTAACCTATTGAATTTTTAAAATTTCAATTTTAAGAGCTTAAATATTTTTAATTTTAAGAGCTATATTTTTTATTTTAAGAGCTTTCTTATTATCTGAATGTTCTTTTTTACAGTATCGACTTTGGAGGGTAGACATTCTATTTTCATATTCCTCTGAGGATCTTTTAAAAGTTTTCTTCTGAATCCTTTAATATGCATGCTCCCACATTCTTTTGCTTATTTTATTTTAATTTTGACCTCTGTGTTTTATATTATAAGTTTTCCTCAAATGTCTGAAGTTCTTATTTAAGAGTAAGACATAGACACACTCTTTCAAGGCTCTAGAAAATGCAAATGGGGGAGAGGATATTGGGTAATGGGATTCCCAATCATCAGGACCATAAATCCTTCATCCCAAAAGACCATTTGGTTGACTGACACCCACTGTTACGAAGGTTTTTGGTTTTGGGCTGGTCAGTTTCTCAGAGAGCAACTCTTTCATCTCCAGAGTATACATCTAGCTGCCAGTGTTCTGGGTTAGTAGGGGGAGGGTGCTGGGGGATACATTGGGTCCCAAACGTGCACTGTCACCTCTGTTTTGGTTTTTGGCTGGGCCTGGTGCTGATTCTGGGGGCTTCCTGAAGGTTGCGTCTCACGGCGTCCGCCCTGTTGGTGGTCTACTTCCAGCTTACACTTGGCTGCTTAGTCATGAACCCCTCTCCCCAAACTTCCCAGCTTTTAAAACGCTGTGGCCATCTTTTGTTTGTTGTCTTCTCTCCGTCTTATGGGCTTAGGCCTTTTTGGTTCCTCCAGTGGAATTACTGGCAGCGTTGAAAGAGAGCAAAGATAATTATTTGGGTCACCTGCTGTGTTCAGTCCTGGACTCAGATGTCTCTCCTGACCTCTAGAATCTGCTTCCAGCTGCCTGCTGGACCTTTTCTCCTGGACACCCCAATCCCACCAACTCCACAGGGCCACAGTGGAAATCACTAGATTTCCTCCTTCTCTGTCTGTCCTCCTGTCTTCTCTACCATCTACACTGACCCACAAGCTAGGCGCCAGGCACCCTCAGCTTTCTCTGCTCCAAATCCAATGACTGGACTAACACAATTTCTTTGGTCTGCAGGGATCTTCCACATCTGTCCCTGCCCTGTGCTGGATTATGGCTGTGATCTCTTAGGTGGCCTCTCGGACTCCAGTTTGTGCTCTTTAAAGTTCACTGTGTAAGGTCTGCCAGTACTCACAGTGGGATAGGCTACGGTAACATGGGCACTTAGTAAAAAAGCCTGGGGACACGGAAAACAACCTCTGTTGGTAGAAGACAGGTCAGTGGCTGCCCCTTGAAAGAAGGTGAGATTTTGAGCAACCCGGCAGAGACCTGGGGCCGAAGGTTCTGAGCCTGATGTGGGTCCTAGTTACCGTGCGCATTCATCTGATGTGAGCTGTGCACTTGCGATTTATGCACTTTGCTGTGTATGTGTTACACTTCATTAAAAAGGGAAGAAAAATATGTCCCACGCTGAATTCTAAATTATCTTTCTAAAATAAAAATCCAATTATATCGGGCTCCTGCTTAAAACCCTTCATTGCTCCCCAAGTTACACTAAGCATTTGACTACGGCGCTCACGGCCCGCGAGCTCATTCTCTTCTCCTGTGATACCCTCTCCTGCAGTCCCCAATGTGAATTTTGCGGGCTGGCGCTGCCTCCTTGTTTGCATACACTTCCCCTCAAACTCTCCATCGTCGCTCGTGTCTCTGTGTCTTTCTATATTCTATCTTTCTGCTTAACCTGCCTTTATTACCTCTTGCTTGCTTTGCAGACTTCTAAAGTTTTTTGTAAGTAAGTCTTTGCAGTACATAATGTTTACATTCCTTGTGGGGGGTTCCTCTTAGGACCCACTTTCCTTCCCTTCTGTCTCTTGACCCCCTTTCCATTTGAAAAAGATCTACCTACTTCCTATTATCTTTAATTTTGCTCTTTATTAATATTTTGATTTTTTTGTATGAGAGAAACCATGCAGTATTTAAGCAATATTTAAATATCTGATTTACCTCACCCAGTATTATGGTCTCAATGTACATTTCTTTTCCTACAAATGATTCAAGTTTATTCTTCCTTATGGCAGAGTAGTACTCCACTGGGTGGTAGGTAATACCGTTCATCTGTGGATCAACATATGGGCTGCTTCCAAGATTTACCTATTATGACTTGGGTGGCTATAACCATGGAAATGCATGGATCATTGAAATATGTCAGTGCTTTGACTTTTATGGGAAGATACCTGGGTCAAATGGGACCTCCAGTCCTAGTTTTTGAGGAATCTCCATACTGATTTCTGTATTGGTTGTACTAGTTTACGTTCCCATCGACAACCTGGAAGGTTTTCTTTTTCCCTGAAGCCCTGCCAGCATTTGGTATTATCTGATTCCTTGATGACAGCTATTCTTTCTGGGATGAAGTAAAACATCAGTGCTGTTGTTATTCACATTCCTATAATGGCCAATACTGTCGAGCATTTCTTCATGTGTCTATTGGCCATTCATACTGTTTCTTCTGTGAAGTGACTATTCATTTCACTTGTCCATTTTTGGGCAGGTGTTTTATCGGGGGGAGCCCAACATTTTAGTTGTTTATATATTCTAGATATTTGTTTTCTGTCTGAGGAATAGCAGGCAAATTTCTTTTCTTATTCTGTAGATTGTTTTCCTCTCTGTTGGTTGTTTCTTTTGCTGTATAGAAGCTTTTTAGCGGGATGCAGTCCCATTTGTTGATTCTTGGTGCTATTTCCTGTTCAACTGGGGTTCTGCTTATGTCTGTGACTTCGGGATTTTTACTTGTTTTATCTTCCGACAGGTTCAGGGTTTCCGATTCAAAATTTAGTTCTTTGATAAACTGTGATTTTAGCTGAGTACATGGTAAGAGATATAGGCCTAGATTCAATCTTCTGCATGTGCTTAGCCAATTTTGCTAGCACCATTTATGAAAGAGGCTATTTTCCTTCCAGTGTATGTTTTTGGCACCTTTGTCAAAGATCAAAGATTTGAATGTGCTTAGGGTTGTTACTGCATCATCTATTCTATTTCATTGATCTTTGTATCTGTTTTTGTGCCAGTCATA
>PVJX010050928.1:0-10477 GCA_004027295.1 Dolichotis patagonum | reverse complement strand
CTAAGAAAAATAAAATGTTAAATAATTCATTTAAAATGTGAATAACAAACCTCTTATATTTAAGATATATTTTTCAAAACAAAAATAATAGCAACACAAAATGCCTTCTAAAGTTTTGCAAATTTCTTTGATGTTTGCCTTTATGGCAGAATGAATGGATTTTCAAGCTGCCTGTTCACTGAGTTGGTTTTGATACTGGAGAATAAGGTAATTCAAGGAAATACTACTTAACCTCTGTACCACACCCTCCTATTTTATCAGATTCTGATTCTGTCAGTGCTATTTTATCAGTCTGTGTAGGTGTATGCTGTGGAAAGATATACAAATTCTGTCTTGTCTGATAGATGTTCAAATGTCTGGCCTTGAATTCTGTGGAAAAAAACAGCTTTGCCTTCATATGCAATTCATTTTACATTCCTTTACTCTACATAACTTTGAGCTTTGACTTCTCCATTAAACTAAGCCTCTTAATGTCTAGTTCCCTTGGTTAATGTGGAATATAAAAACATAAATTCATGATGATTTTGTATCCAATGGACAATTATGATCTTACCTTTTGGAAGCTATTTTTAATAATGCTTTCGATTACCATGTACTTTTGGAAAACTGTGCTGTACACTTATGGAGTATGAGGGCAAAAGAGAAAAATAATGCCTTGGGTTATTATGAAAGTGCTTTTGATCTTACCTCTGAAAACAATTTATGGGTCTCCAGAAATCTCAGAACCATATTTTGAAGACCCACTCATGCTTCACAATTTTGAGATGAACTGGCTCACTTAATAATGCCAGTAAAAATAAGCTTGTATTTTTAAAAATTTTATTTTTATTAGTACATGTTTGTATCACATAATGATTACATTCTTCATAGGCAGTGGATACATGTGCATTTTAAAACTTATATGCCTTCTTCTGTCCACACCCTTTCATCCCCAGAAGATCTGTCTCCTTGTTGCCTATTATCTGTATTTTATTTTGCTTCTTAATTTACTTATACTTTGAGTTTGTCAGATAAGAGAAGCCATGCAATAGTTAAAATTGTGCATCTGCTTTATTTCGTCTGTGTTCTCAGTAGTCACAAGGAGCCAGGAGTGGTGGCCTACACCTGTAATTCCTGCACCCTGGAGGTTGAGAAAGGAGGATCAAGTGTTTAAGATCATCCTGGGTTACATAGTGAGTCTGAGACCATCCTGTACTGCAAAGTGAGACCCAGTCTAAAATCACAAATATACAAAAAATCCAAAAAGTATTCATAAGGATAGTATAGGGAATCCAAAATAACATGGTAGAAAGCTTGAATAAACTAAGTTTAGCAAAGAAAAGAGAAAATGTAAAAGAACATGATCTACCATGATTCGTCTATACTGAAATATTTAAAAGGTTTTACATAGAACTGTTTTTCCCATGAAATGGTGGAGTATGATTCCTTTCCCCTTGAACTGTGCAAATTTAGTAACATGCTTCTCATGATTCTATTGAGGAAAAGGGATACTGAGTAACTTTGTCAGTTAAATATTTAGAGCTTTCCTAATATTCTATTGGACTAATTGTTATTATAACTGAGACCCCATTTTTTAAGGTGGAATCTCAGATCACAATGAGAGACCTACAGTGAGCGCTTCTGTTGCAACCCCAGTTAAAGAAGTTCCAGATCAACAGCCAATATCCAGGAGCAGAGAAGACAAACAAGATTTCAGCTGTGGGCAGGGACTCAGCTAATTATTGAAGCAATTAGAGGAGAAAACAGTTGATGACCATCAAGCCCAGGCCAATTTGAAAATCTGAGATAAAAGTTTATGCTGCTATATTTTACCACTAAACTTTAAGTGGTTAGTTATGAATCAAGAATATTCAGAATGAATAAACATTACTTCTTAGAAATTTGTCTTTGACCATTTGGTGATAATATCAAGGCAATTAACTTTTGTGATTATAAGACAAGTTTCCATGGTGAAAGTCTATCCAAAAATTCATCAAAGAATGAGATGACTAACATTGGTAGAATTGCATTTTTCAAGTTATCAAATCCAATTATTTTATTTTCCAGAGGGAAAAAAAAAACATGGACTGAGCAAAATGAAATGACTTTTTCCTTTACCCTTTAATGCTCCTGTCAGTGACAACCAGGAAAAGCCAAATCAGTTAGATTTTTCACTTCCTTTTCACTTTTTCACTTCAACTGGAAAGTCTTGGGCTTCCAGAGCTTTTTAAAGTGCATGACTGCATATACATGCAGGTTGTAATATAATGGAATAAAAGGTTGGATGGTGTTTATATTTTTAAATTATTATTAGATAATAAGTAAGGACCTTTTCAAAGCTGAGACATTATGGTCCAGTGTCTTAAAAAAGGAAAAAGTTATTTAACTTTTCCCAGTCCATGTTTGTAGACCTATAAAAAATTGAACTACTTTAGCATATTTTTATGCTTTTCTCTGATGTTTTTCTCCCACATTAGTAATTAACATATTTTTATAATTTTAAGTTTTATAATGATTGTTGATTATCCTCCAATGAGACTGATGGTTGAGGCATTCAATCATGAACTCTTTTTCATCCCACTGATATTTGTTAAGAGCCCACATATGTCAGACATTTAAGCATTTAATTTCATCTCATTTAATTCAAGTTTCTTCAAACATACTTTTATCTTAGTCAGTTTTTGGAATCTATTTTTCTTAATCCTAACTAATATTTACATATTTAGGAATAGGTATGAATGCTTGATTGTTTTTATTAATTTCTAGGTTAAGTAAGAAAAGCATCAACAAAAGTAGAATTGCAGATGGGAAGATTTTTGTCTCAAGACTGCCATAATGTAATTAGCAGTAGTTAAACTGTGAATATTTACTTTCATTTTTTTGTAATTATAATCAAAATGTATGGCATGATTAAAAAAACAAAGGAAAGCAAAAGCCAGATTTAAGGCCATTCAAATGTTTTGTTTTGTTTTGTTTTTCTCATATAGTTTTGAAGAAGGCTTGGCTTCCTACCATGAAGATTCTGTCTCTTTATAACCTCCTCCTTCCCTCATCTTGAAAATTAATGTGATCACAGCAGCACTGGCTTTCAGCTTTCTGCTGAGAGGACACCAAGATGTAGCTTTCTTCTGTTGTCCTAGAATTTGGTTCATCCTCACCAGCGGCCTTCACCTTGCTTCTTGAGTTCAATCCCAGCGGATCAAAGTTGCACACCTGAAGTGCTCTGGTCTGCCCTGGACCCCAAGATTGCTCTCTGGATATGTCTCCAAAAAGTATAGGTGATGACATCCCTTAGGGCACTGGTAACTGGCAGAGTTTTAGGAGTGCAATGAAACTGACCATTTGGCACAGACAAGCGCAGGCTGAAGTCATGCTTTCTGCCTCTGCCTGGATCATCAGAGCCCTCAACAACCCACTGAGAGACAGAAAGAAATGGAGAAGCATTAAAAACAAGGGAAATATCACTTCTGATGAGACTGTCAACATTGTCTGACAGATGGGGTACCAACCTCAAGCCAGAGAACTTTCTGGAACCATTAAAAAGAACCATAGGGATTCTCAGTCTGTGGGCTACAATATCACTGATGGCCAGCATACTTATGACATCTTGGACGACACCAAAATGGTGCAGTGGGACATCCAGCTACCTAAGAACTATAAGAGAACATATTTCAATAAAAAGGTATCTGAGAAAAAATAAATTGCACCAAGCTCGTGTAGTTGTAATAAAGAAGTTAGTACTTGTAACAGTACATAGAGCAATGTTTTGTCTCCTGGCTCTTATATATAAACATTTGTTGAAATATAGACATGTGGAAATATTTTGACTATTTTCTTGTTTTTAATGATTCTTTACAAAACTAAGTTCTGTGGATTTACCTGCTATTTTCTTTGTAAATTGATTAACAAAAGGCTTAGCCAATAACATAGGATTGCCAGTAATTTCTCAATTTTTTGTTTTTAAAATCCCTTATTTTGAAACCCAATTATTTAAATGTAGTATATACTACTTATTTAATGTCACTAAAGTTAATATTAACCTCAGGTATTTTTTGGTTTTTTAATTGTTGAGATCTTGGGAAACCTTTATTCCACTGTGGGGACAGGAGAAAGATATGCTCTGAAAATTTCATTAAATTTATAATATTACCTTTCACTCATTTTTTCTTTTTTGCCTACCTGTATTAAAGTTTCCTGTATGGTTGTAAGATATGAACCTGAATTTATTATTATCACCAGGATTCCAAATGCCATCTGCTAAACCATCCATATACAAAATTAATTCTGTCATATATATATATATATATATATACATATATAGTTATGTATAAGATATGTATCTAAACATATAGATAGATAGATAGGTAGATAGATAGATATCTGAGATTTCTGCTGGTCTATTTCTTTGGCTTTATCTGTGCTTTTCTGTTTTTATAAATTTATAATACTAGCCATTGTTTAATGAGCAACATGTGACATAGAATAGTAATTACCAAACCACAAAGCTCAATGACAAATTTTCCTTAAAAGAAACAAAGACAGTACAAGAAACGCAGTCAGTGAGTAGTCAAGGTAGGCAAGAAGAAAGTTGATGAACAGAAAGCAGAAATCAGCAAACATTAGTCCCCAAATTAAAAGCTTATTAATTCTCAAAGTTAGACTACTGCTAGAATTCCGAGCCTAATCTCCACAAGATTGACTGTATGTGACATTCAGACAGCAATTTTAGCCCATTTTAATCTATTTAAAATGCTAGCTTCATTTACCAATGCAAAATTTGATTATTCACAATAAGCCCTGAAGAATTAGAAACCATAGCACAGAAAATACCCTTGGGGTCAGGCGCCCCTGGTTTCTCGGTGACAGGTGGAATATGTAGAGCATGTCATCCTCACCTTTTCTAGCTTGGGTGTAGACCTAAGATAAGAAAGCGGGTGAATTAAGACTGAGACAAAAGAAACTAACACACTTACAAAATAACTAAAAAGCTGCTTCGAATGTGGCACAGTTTTGTCTCTGCTCTGTTATCTCCAGACAACATTTTGAAAATGCATCCCTTTCTGTCTGCTGCTAGCAGTGCAGCCGTCCTTTATCCTGGATTTTCATAAGAATTCTGGAGGATTGGGAAGACCAATTAATCAATGCCAGAGTGGATAATGATTTATCACCAGAGAGAAAATAGGAGTGCGTACCTTTCAGTGTGGCTCCTTCTCTCCACTGACCAGATTTTTTTCTTTTTCTTGGAATGACTCCAAACATCTTGCTGGCAAAGAGGGTGTATTTTTTAAGATAGCAAAGTTGTTTATTGAGCCACTGAGTTCAATCAGCATCAGTACCTCCTGAACTCTAAGGAAAATTGGAAAGAAAAAGCTTAGTGTAAATCTTCAAACATGGAGTAAACCATTAGCTACTTCAGCAAGTCACAGGACAGGCTTTGGAATGTGAATACTTTGTAGAAGGGTGTGTGTGTTGTGTTTGTCGGTTGCAAAATATATGGGATAGTCTGTATCTATGAAAGCATTTTCATTATGCTGCCATATCTTTGCCTGGGTGTTTTGACGGTATTGCTGGAATAATCCTTTGGACCAAAATAAAATATATATTTTCTCCCTGCTTTCTACTTTCCTCCTTCAAGATATCAGGTTCAAAAAAAGTAAGTGAAAACAAAGAAATCTGTTTCAAATATTCAGTCAGATCTTATTACGCTTTGTTTCCAAATTATAAAATGTTTAACAAAACCCACATTATTGAGGTGTAGTACAGAATAAGAAAATATCTTATTTCTTTGATAGGCGATTATGGGGTGTTGCCTTTATACTGCTGAGATTTATGTTACTGTTTTCAGCAAGAGCTACTGTAGGATGGTGAAATGAACAGTAATAAAGTTGGCAGGCTGAATGCTGCTGTGTGTGTCTAATGTCTGAAAAAGAAGTCTGCTTTTATGCAAATACACGCTGGCTGTGAAGCTGATAATTCTGGAATCCAAACATCTAGTATGTGTCCTCTGTATGACCCAACATGCTTTGAAAGGCAGAGTGGAAACAGCAAGGCCTGAGAAGGAAAATATTAATGTTATTTGTAGATATTTGTTAAAGGTCACTGCCTTTTAAAGATAGAAACTCAGGAATGAAACTACTGCTAAATTACAATCTTAGTAACGAAATAAGAGGCAATTATTGTTATTATTGTCTCCCCCAAAATAATAAGAGTTACCTAATAGCTAACACTCCCTTTGGTGGTGAGTAAATAGGCGGTTTCTTTTATTGTGTTGTGATTGTTAACAATGCTTCTTTTGTGAGAACAGATAACAAACAACAGTGCTACAGATACGTGTAATAGATTAGACCTGCTTAAAGAGCCTGCTAGGGTCTGAGAGCTGGGATGCACAGATTATTCTTAACTGTATTGAAGAGGTTATTCAGTCCCCAGTGAAAACTAGCTATGGTCATTGTAAACTATTTTTATATTTCTTATCCTCAAAATCTATTGTTTGATCTGTCCAACATTCTCTTTCTAGAATCTTCTCTATCAATTTATAATTTCCTCAACACTAGCCATGGTTCATGAGTCCATCTCAGCACCATTGGTCTAGGTGGGAGATTCCGACCAAAAGTGCTAAAAGTTGTATTGCCTGATTCCTGGCCTAAGTTCAGTGGTCTAAGCTTGGGAACTCAGTCATATAAACTAATCTGGATAAATTCTTCTGTAAGATCTGAAATTTTAAAAACACAGAATCTATTAAAATGCAGCATTTTTCTTCATATAGAAGAAACACTTATAATGATATATACTGAGAAAAATGATGTCAATAAACAAGTGAAAGTTCAATTAATATATAGATTTGCAGTATTAAAAGTTGTATCTTATGGTGCTCCTCAACCTTAGTGGCAGCCCTGCCCAACTATGTATTGGATGTTGATCTATTTCTTATATTCCTTAAGCTGAGATACTCTTTGTTTATCTAATTATTTCAAATTAGGATTTTATCACTTTCAACCAGAAATCCTGATTAATGCAGTGTCTGAAATGAATGATTTTTAGGCATTCTTGAAAAAGTCCCTGTTAAGTATAAACTAACTAGGTTGTGTATAAAAATTGTAGCAGCAAATTTGTGTCTAGAATTGACCTAAATATTTTTTCTTAATGAGATCATCTACATAAACCATATTTAAAAGGTTGAATAATTCTAAAGAGTATTTAATAGTTAAATATGACACAAACAGATATATTTTAATCCTATTACATGTGATTATGTCAAATATGAGATACTTAATCATTATCTTATTATTCTAGCTCACCAGAAACCTTGTGTGCTTCCTAGCACAAAATTAGCTGGGTGAGACTAATTAAAAAATAAATATGGTGTCATGGTTTATGCCGGTGGCCCCCAGGCCTCATGTATTTGCATTGTACATTTGTGACTGGTTCATTGTCTAGTGTTTGGATTGGTGGTGTCAGTGCTACACCTTCCTAAGTGGTGGAGCCAGGATGTGATGTAATGGCAGGAAGAAGGTGTGTCTCTCTCTCTCTTGCTGGTTCCGCTTGCGGTTTGCAGGCACCATGAACTGTGGCCCTGCCATGCCACCCTGCCTTGGAGCCAACTGAATATGGCCTGAAACCTCCAAAAACTGTAAGAAATAAACCTTTCCTTTCCCAACTTTGGGCATCAAATATTTGTCTCAGTGATGAGTAAAAATTAACTAAGACATATGGCAAAGTAAAATTGGACAGATTTGAAATAGGTCTTTGCCAAATGAATTGTAACCTACCCACCCCATGCCCTTGTTCATGCTTATTTATAGAGCACATAGTATCCAGCAAACACTGCATAACCAAGGAGAAGAAAGCAGTAGTGAATCCAGGTACCACTGGCTCAATACATAAGTTACCAGCATGCTAATTCCTCAATTACAGACCAGTGCTTCCTGTGAGAACTTTCCATAAAAATGAATCTGTTCTGTAATTTGTGCTCTCTGATCTTGTAAGCCGTTAGACTTGGGGATGTCATTTGAGCACTTCAAATATGGCTAACACAATAGGTCTGAATGTTTCTTTTAAATAATTTATACCTAATTAACTATATGTAACACACATTACCTCATTTAGGACCCTAGCTTAGTTTAGACTTCTGCATGTGGAAGGTATACAACAAATGTTGACCTTGTTATTGACTAGGTTGTTTATAATCTTAGCAACTAATGTAGAGAGATCAACTATGGTGAGGGCAAGGAAAATATACCAAGTAACTGCCCAGGGTCTAACAGTGAAGTTAAACACATATAATTATTGAAAAAATTATGACAGAAGCAGCTGTGAGAATGGAGTGAAAAAAATAAACTTCATTGAACTTGGTAAGTAATCAAAGATTTTTTTTGTGGTGAAAGGGATCTAATCCAGCGTCCTGTATCCTCAGCACACCTTCTATCATTGATCCATATCCACATCACATGACCATGTATGGCATTATCACAAGATCTGTTTATGTGTCAGTCTCTTCCCCCCATTTTTTCCCTTTGATACAGGGAATCACTGTGTAATTCAAGCTGACCTTGAACTCAATATGTTGGCCAGAGAGGATTTGAACTCATGGCAACAGCCCCCTATCTCAGTTTCTCAAATGCTGGAGTTTCAGGTTCCATAGGGCCATGCTTGATCCCTATTGTACATTTCTTTGGGTTTTTCTTCTTTTTCTTCTCCTTCTCCTTCTCCTTCTCTTTCTCCTCCTCCTCCTCCTCCTCCTCCTCCTTCTTCTTCTTCTTCTTCTTCTTCTTCTTCTTCTTCTTCTTCTTCTTCTTCTTCTTCACTTTTTTATTCTTCCTCTTTCTCCTCTTCCTCTTCCTCTTTTTCTTGTTCCTTTTCTACTTTTTCTAATCCTCTACCTCATCTTTTTTTGTCATTCTTATCATAAATTAAGAACTGAAGATCCATACCTTAATTATTATGTACAGATATATCTCATTTCCTTCTGTCCTTCCCAATGCTGAAATCTTTATTACCATATAGCTTGATTTTCTGTTGTTAACATAAACATATTTTTTCTGCCTTTTTTGAAAACATAAAAATATCAATTCAATTGATTTTATAAATAAATGAAAGAATGTTAAGCCAGTGAACTAGGTTAGAGTAATGTGGCACCAGAACATTAGCTTAGGTGATAAACAAGGACCAATTGATCATTAGGCCCTAGAATATAATGCCAGTAAATAACAGTAATTGTAATGGGAAGAAAAACATTTGTCTTGATTACTTTTCTCTCATTATTGAGGCAAAATACCTGACACCCAAAATTAGGAAAGGCAAGATTTATTTCTTACAGTTTGGAGGCCTCAGTCCATATTCAGCTGGCTCCAATCAGCAAGGTTGTGTGGCAGGGCATCTGTTCATGACCACCCCTGCAGCAAAGCATGAACCAGGTAAGACAGTAAGACACATTCTTCCTTACCCTTACACTCTACGCCGGCTCCATCCCTGGGAAGATGCAGCACTCACACCACCAACCCCATCACCAGACAACAAACCAATCACAAATGCCAGACTCTACTGTGTTCATGATTGCATGAAGCTTGGGGTCCATTGGAACACAAACTATAACAACATTATAGATATTACAAGTAGAGCACTTACTATGAGAATCATTTTCTTAACCATGTTCTCCCTGTTCTGTAAGCAAAACTTCACAGTATTTTCATGGTTTGAAATTATTTCTTCTTTACATAAATTAATAGCAAAGAAATTTAAGGGAGAAATATGGCCTGGAGTTTTAATGATAAGTACATGAACATTAAAACTTTCAAAGATCTCTTGGGTTCGATTGAAATTAGGAATACACAAGTATAGGGCTGGGGATTTAGCTCAGTGCCTTCCTGGCAACCAAAAGGTTGTGAGGTCCATCCCTGGTAAAAAAATAAAAAAATAAAAAAATAAATAAATTTTTAAAAAAGGAATATACTGGTATGGTTGTGGTATGGTTGTATTCTAGCTTAATTGGGATTAATTCAGGAAAGTTGGGTGGATTGATATGGAGGAAATAAGAGGATCTATATATGAACAGCTGAAGGAAATAGAAGAGAAGAAGCAGGATCATAATGCATAAAAATTCCAATCAACACAAAGAATGGCGCCAAGGAGCAGAACGATTTTCCTTATACTAGCATACATGGAGTAAGTACATTGTCTTTTCACTTGCCTTAATTTGAATTTTTTCATTCTTACTCACTTTCATGAGACAGGAGCATGATCAAAATATAAGGTGAATGTCCAAGTTTTAACAATTTATTACAGTAGAAGCCACATTGCCATTAATCCCCCTCAAAATACCTACTCACCTTCACTTATCCCATCAATCAAGATTTACCCCATCAATCTTGCCACTTTCTGAGCAGTTATGGATGTCCACTTTCATAAGTGTCTTTATGAGGTAACATAAAAGAAAATGGTGACTGCTTTTGCTGAGTGCCATCCAACAGGGAAGCAGGCTCATAAAAACCTTACATTGTTT
>PVJX010050927.1:0-10489 GCA_004027295.1 Dolichotis patagonum | reverse complement strand
GAGGTGGCAGGCTTTGGTGTGTTGCTGTCCCCTCTTGTCCCTCTTCCTCCTGGTCACTTCGTGCATAGTGATGGCATATCCTACCTTCATTTAGAAGAACAAAGTCTTCCTGAGCCTGTGGAGCTCTAGTTGCATTTTCTCCAGGGACCCCAGGTATATGCAGATCCATGTCTGGGTCCGGTTGTGACCCCACTCTGCATGGGGCACTGTGTCTCTGGAGAAGGAGAGAGATGCTCCCTTGGATTACAGAAGACATGATGAGGGTGATGGCTGGGCATCCTATAGGGGCACTTGGTGATACAGGAGAGCCCCTTAATTTGCTGTCATTTTTTCCTGTGGTACAGGGGCTGTCCAAATAGGTGCCTGAGTTCTTCCTGTTGGACCCCAGGATCTTCTCACAAAACCTCTCTCTGGGCCCTCTGAATGCCCCTCACCTCTCTGCAGGCTCACATTGCCGCTTCCCTCCGTCCTAGGCTGTCCATGCTCCTCATAAAGAAGCAGCACCAGGATCTGCTGGCATTAACACAGAAGGTGAATGAAAGGAAAAAAGTGGCCCTGCTCCTCAATGAACGTCTGGAGATCCTCCTCAGAAAAGGTCACCCTGAGACCAGCCAGGGCCATGGCCTCCACCAGGGTCTTCCTGAGGGCTGCAGGCTGGCTGAGCAGCAGGTCCACAGTCCAAACCCAGGTGAGGAGGTCTCAGGCCCTGATTACACTGAGCTGCTTTAAAGTTCCCAGCTTAGGGGACACTACACTTACAAAGTGACTTGTTTGACAAGCTCTTCTGGTGCTTGTGTCCCGTGTAGAGCTGTGGCAAAATTAGGATTGCCCCCGGGGGAATGAAGGGGCTGAATCCACTGCATGGACCTCACAGCATCGCAGTGTCCTTTGTTCCTGAGGGAACTGGGCTCTGACTTGAAGAGGCCACATCCTTCTGGTTTTAAAGTTGAGAAGGGGTTTGTTAGGAGACTTCTGGTTAGAATTAAAATCATAGTGCACTAAGAATGAAAGGTTCCCAAACCACAACCTGATGGCTGTCTGTACCAGCTGTGCATGACTGACTGCTCCATCTTTCCTGAATTCTTTTCTTCTGATGTGCAGAAGAGTAGATCATATGGTCTTGGTCACTGACCTGTGCAGGAAGAGAATAGTCATGAATGCACTTAAGAAGGATAAGAAGCCGCCCACATTGTGGTTGATATAGGCCCTTCCTCCTGTACCCCTGGGAGACTTTGGCATCTCTATCAGAGACAATTTCCCCCTCATGACACAGGAGAGGCTGCTGTGTTTCCTTCACTATGCGCGAGAAGCCGCAGTGATGGTTATTGGTAACTGAAGACCGCAGTGTCCATTAGGTTCCCTGTCAGTGCAGCGCATCCTGTGGTTTTGGGAAGATGTCTGTTGACACGGGTCCTGTTCCAGTGTCACACACAATAGTTCCCTGGCCTGAAGTCCACTGTGTCCCTACCCAAATCCATCCATCCCTCCACAAGATCCCAAGAACCAAGTCCCTGTGTATCATCCCTGACGTGGTTTGCAGAGGTTTCCTCCCATCATGTGCCTCGCATTTGAGTGATCTCAGCAGAGCAGAGGTCAGGGTTGTCACAGTGTGGCTTACTTGTGCTTTCTCTCATGAGCTGTGCTCTTTGTTCTGGATAAGAGATGCCCCAACACACTCCACATGGATTTTCTTCTGTGTTGTGTTTTCTCTCAGGAAAGGTTTTTGTTTCCACTGAACATTCATAATCCATTCTGATTTAATGTTGACAAAACTGTAAAGTCTTTGCCTGTCCACCAATCACAGCACCTCTCATGAGAGACTGTCCTTTCTCCATGAGTGGCCCCCGATCCTTGTGAGCTCTGTCTGTGAGGTCTGATTTTGGGCTCCATTCTCAGGAGCCGATCTGCGCCTGTCCTCCCAGCCACTGTGCTGTCAGAGCTTTGGCTTTGATCTCTATTGGTGTTTTCTTTGTTCCTTTGGGTCTTTTGACTCCAAATAAACTTGAGAATCTATTTGTCCTTTTAAAAATCCCCTGTGCTGTTAAATTGTCATTGCTGGGAACTGGAAGATGGATTCCTGAACAATCTAATTCACATATGGTGATATGTCTGCATTGATGTAGCTGATCATTGAGTTTTTACTTATACATGTTTTGCTAAGTTCATGGATTAAAACTTAACTGAGTTTCCTAGTAGATGTGAGTGGTGTTATGTATTTACTTCTAATCCCATGTGTTCATTCCTGATATGTTTGAGAGTGCAATCAATTTGTGTATTATCCATGTAGCCTGAATTTTTACTGTAACTCTTTATAGTTCCCAAGAAGTTATTATTGGTGCTATATTGTGATTTTTTTTAAAGTACATACTTGTGTTCTTCTTGTGTTAGAGTATAGTCTACCTTGGAGTTTTACCCCCCAGCTCAGTGGTATTTTTGTTTGTCTCATTTATTTGTTTTTAATTTAAGCAGCTTTGTTCCCTTTTCTCTTTGCATTTGGTGTTTGGATTTTTCCATTGATTTTTTTTTTTGAGGTGACAAATGTTTTTCCATGTCATATCTACTCTACTGTGATCCAGGCAAGGCCCTCTCCACTTCCGTTTCAATCTTTGTTTTGTATCACTTGCTGCTTTGTGCTCTTTCTTCAATTCCCATTAGACCTGTATGTGTGTTCTTCACAAGGGAATGTTGACTTCCACAGCTGAGAAAGCTAAATGTGCCACCTCTCTGCTCTCCCTCCACACGCTGTCCTCTGCCTTTTAGTCATCTTCCAATTGTTTCTCAGAAGCCAGTTGTGATCAGCTGGGTGATGTGAGTAGAGGCTGATCCAGTGTTCAGGGAGGGTTTGTGATTCTCTTCTAGGGTTTGGCTGTGTTTTCTGTGTGCTGGAGCTATTGTTGCCACAGAAAAAGGTCCCCTCCTCCACTCTCTCTCTCTCTCTTTGTGTGTGTGTGTGTGTGTGTGTGTGTGTGTGTGTGTGTGTGTTTCTTTTGACACAGTGTTTTACTAAATACTTCAGGATGGTCTTAATATCACAGTGCTGCTCATTCTTCAGCTTTCCAAGTGCTGGGATTACAGGTGTGGGTCACTACACACAGCCACTGGCACACTATGGTGCTGAAATTCTGTGCCTGTGGTTCTTCAGTGTTGCTCCTCTGCTCTGACCCAAGTGCCCTGCTGATGGGTGGCAGGTGTGGAAGGAGAGGAAGCAGAGCACAGTCCTGGGATGCCCTCTCTGGTACTGATGAGCCTCAGCCCAGGTTCTCACCTTCTCAGTAGCATCTCATTGACCCCACCACCTCTGCACTGTTTGCACAGCACCTTGAAGTGCCTCTGGGCCACCAGAAATATAAGCAAGTTCACAGTCTTTAAGAAATTGAGAGCTCATGTGCTTCATCAGGAGATGAGGAGACCTCATGCCACCCCTAATCCGATATAGATATTTCCATTTCCATGCTGCAGAGGCCGTGGTGTCTGTGATGAGGACAGGGAGCTACTCACTGCCTGACTGTCCCTTTGTGAATTTACCTGGAGAGATTCCATAAAAGGAGGAGGATGTTAAAGAAGAGTCATCTGTGGCCCACAGGTAATTGGATAGTCAGGACCGGGGCTTACATGGGACAACATGTAAGCCCCAGTAAGAGGCTGGTCCCCAAAGAACAGATCAGCAGGTCAACATTGCCCAGCTTTCACACGCAGAAAGGCAAACTGATCTGGTGCTCTGAGTCCGTTTGCTCAAGCCAGGAGGAGCACCTTTCTGTATGCGTGTGACATTTCCATAGGACTCGTTTGCACCCAAATGGACCTCATCAGTCTCTGTTTTGTGGGGAAATTTTGGCTGAGATTTGGATCCACTTCTGCCTGGGTGGTCTCATGTCATTAGCGGGGTTTCACACCAAGAAATCTAACAAGAAAGCTGTGAGTCCCTCCGTCTATAGAAAGAGCACTGCACTGCATGCAGACTCTGCTATCTGTATGACAGTGACTGGGCATTATACAGATGTCACCCAACTGAGAAAGAAAGCAGAGCCCTGCTGGTGTCTCTGGATGTGCTGGGAGTTGTGGTCAGACAGAGGCAGAATCTCCGTCATCATCAGCTTGTCATCCAGCCTGTGCACTGTGCATCTCCTCCTGTCTCTGCCATCTAGGCAGCTGCACTCTGCCCTCATATGAGAAAAAAGTTCATCCTTCAATTTTGTGTGCTGTGTCTCTGTGACCACTTCCTTACATCTCTCTCAGTACCCTCGGAATCCTGTGTCCCATCTTGTCGAGTTTAATCCTGTTCTTCATCCCAGCAGTGTGAGCAATGATAGCCAGTGCTATGAAGAGCAGGCAGAGGAACTCCAGTCCTCCCAGGATGAGGAGCCCAAGACTTCCCCTGGTGGCTTTGAGGCTGGTGACACCCAGAAGCCTCCCTGTGCCACTGCAGACCAGGTGTATGAGGCTGAGGCCCCTTCTCCACAGGCCCTGGGTGAGTCCTGTATTACTAAGTGAACCGCATGCATCTACCCCCCATTTCTGTGCATGTAGTGCAAACTCAGGGTGACAGACACAGGACATCCAGAGGTGACAGTAATTGTAACTGTAACAGGAGACGGTAACAGCTCACAGCCATGACTGTAACCCACTCCTGGCAGGCATCTGTTCATTTGCTGAGTTTTGCTTTTTCAAGCTGGGACAGCTGCTGCCTCTTGCAGTATTCTTGCCAATTGCTGCTCATGAGTGCTGTGCTTTGATCTTTAGTTACTGTGCAGATTGTGCTGCCATTGATGCACTCACTGGAGATGTTGTTATGGTTCCTCCACTCCCAGCCAGCATCTCTGTGTCTTCTAGTCCTCTCTCCCAGGAAAGGTGTCAGATCCCTGCCAGGACATAAGCACTCATGACTGTGCCTGCCAGTATCATGAAGGTGTGTCTGAGGCTTCAGTCTCCCCTCGTTGGATGCCAGTACTGTCTTCTCTCAGGGGGCCCTAGATATTTTCTCCTGGAGGCTCTGTTGAGTTGTCTACATAGACTCAGTGAACAGTCTTTACAGTAACCACACACCCCTAATGCTTCAGCCTGGCACCCACAGCCTCTTTTGTTACCTAACGAATTCTGTCCTGGGGAACACCAAGGTTTCCCTTCCTTGAAGGGTTTGTTATTTCACATCAGTCTCATCCCAGGGTCTCTTCAGTCCACTGAGATCAAAGACTTGCAGTCTGATGTTTCTAAGATCACCAGAGACAATGAGGCCAGTTCCTGGGATGTCTGTGGGAAGATGCTTGCTGAGTTGTGTCCCAGGGTGGAGACTGAGACCCTGTGTTACTGACCTGTCAGATCTGAGTCCATCTGTGTGTCCAGAGGCACACTCAGGAAAACATGCCCCATGACTTCTCACAAAAATTCTCAGCATTGTCTCAGATTATTCTGTGTTTCTTCAGATATTGCCAGTTGTGGGCTTGCAGGGGGTGAGGCAGGAATGATGTAATCTGACATCAGACATTAGATGTAATCTAATTCCTCATCTGATTTTATTTTCAGAAAATGAGGATCACCTGGCAGATGAGGATGCCCTGGAACCCAAGGACACCAGGTAACTGTGAGAATGGAGGACTAGTGATGGTAACCATGGTGACATGGAGACCTGGCTTATAGACTCTAAAGTCAGATCTCTGACACACTTCCTTCACCCCAGCATGCAGCCCCAGAGGATATGTTGAAAGTATGCTGTCACTTGTGTGTCCTTTCCTTTATGGAATACTACTTTTACTGATTTCTGAAATATCTGAATAGACTGCAGAGGAGCTGTCATGACCATGGGTTTCAATATTCATGCACACATGGCCACTTTTTCCCTGCAGGATAAAACTCAGAGATGTGGAACTGCCCTCTGCATATGAGGACTTAGCTCATTGGCAGGTTTTCATTGGCAGGAAACTTTGTACCTAAGGAAACATTTTTGTCAGAAAAGAGTTCTAGGTGCAGATGTGCTCAGGAATTCACTGGCTGTGCGTGCAGCTGTGCCAAGTCAGTTACATGTGGGTCTCAAACAAGTGGCAGCTTTCCACTGGAGGGGCTTCCTGGGGTGCACTCACATAAATCACTGGCAACATCCTTATCACTGAACAGCACCCCATTTACACGCGCTGACATCCCTCTGATCTTGGGGCATGCTTTTGAATTTGCAAATCCTTCCACTTCAGCCTCCCAAGTCACTGGGATTACAGAAGTATGTCTTCATTCCCAGCCAAACAATCCTTTCGTGATGCCCAAATAATCTTACAAACAGACTATTCAGGGATGCAATTGCATTCCTGTGCAAAGGCTGGTACTGCTAGCCTTTGTTGTTTTGAGAAAACAAACAAACAAACAAAACTTTATTTTGAACCAGTTTCCCTAAGTTTCCCAGATAGCCTTCAAGCAAGCAAGTACAATCTCACCAGTTATGATATAAAGAAAAATTAAGTAAATCTCAAAAATTTAATATTATCAGGCTGCAGCAACTTGTACTCTGTGCCCTCTTTAAGATTCCAACAGAAAAAAAAAAGATTCCAGCTGAGCCAGTTGTTTCACTTAGTAAATAATTAAGAAGTTTTCTTGCTGAACCAGGCACTGTGCAAGAGCATAAGGAATTACACACAGGCTTTAAAGCTCCAGCAGCCTTTAACACATCCACAGAAGGGCCATAAGATGTATGATTGTCCCATTAAGGAGTATGGGACAATCCCATGGGGTGGTAGAAGCTGGTGGGAACCTGTTAAGGGACAGGCTAGCAGTACCAGCCTTTGCACAGGACTTGGGAGGCTGAAGTGGAAGGATTTGCAAATTCAACCCCCACCTGAGTAAATTAGCAGTTTAGCAATACTCTGCCTCAAAATCAGTAAAACATTCCTGCTTTGTCCTGTTTTCTCTGTCTTGGTTTGTACCATCCTCGCACATACTACTTTGTTGCAGAATTGGTATGCTGGAGATAAGTTGTCCTCTCCAGCATTTTTCCTAGGAAAATAACCCAGATCAAACCTACCAGCAACTCCTAATGTAACCCTGCCAGCAGCTTCTCACCCCTAGAAATCTAATCAGACTGGATGACCTGATCCTCCCCTCCCTTTCAGCATGACTTCCACTACTTGTGTGTTAGTTCCCAGCTTACTCTTTTTTTCACCCATATCAGTGCCATTCAAGGATAAGGCAAAATAATGTGCTCTGTGTTCTTTCCAAAACTCTCACAGGTTGTTTCCTGTTCCTTTTTCCTGGTATTGAGGATCAAACTTAGGATTTCATGAATGCTAAGCAAGTGCTTGGCCACTAGACAGAGCCCCCAGGCTGCTAACCATGGATCTGTAATAGTAAATCTGCCAGGCATGGTGTGCATGCCTGTAATCCCAGCACTCAGTGGGCAAGAGGATCACTGCAAGTTCCATGCCAGCCTGGGCTACATATGTTACCTGTCTCAAAAAGCCAAAAACAAAACAACAAAAAGAAAAAGTATATCTGTCCCTACACTTGGATATATACTTTCCTCCTCATTTAGGCTATGATTTCCCTGTTCCTCAAATAGCCAGGCTGAATTCTTTGCCTCAGTCAACTATTCAAACAGTGTGCTACATTGTCCAGTCCAGGAAGAGACTGAGGAATAATAAGATTCATGCAACTTGACTTTTTCAAAAAAACTCTTGAATAGCAAAATGGATGACACGTACCTATAGTCCCAGGTACTCACGAGGTTGAGGCAGAAAGATCGCTTCAACACACAAGTTCAAAATCAGCCTTGGCAACATGAGACCCCATCTCAAATTAAAAAAATAAATAAATAAAAATAAGCTTTTAAGTCATTTATTTTCTTTTCTATAGCAATTGTCTAAGTCTAGGTCACTAAAATCATGTTTTAAAACTGTTTCACTGTGGGGAGAGGTGCATCTTAGTACAGGAGGATGAGGCAAGGGAATCACCATGAGTTAGAGGGCAGCCTGGGCCACATAGGAGACCCTGTCCCAAAAAACACAATGCAACTCAATTTCATCATAAGCTGCTATCTCGACCTTATGCCTTCTTGCTCACATTTCCTTTTTTTTTTATTTCTATTTATTTTTTTATTTGAAAGAGAATAAAACAAAAGGGGGCAGTACAGAGCAGATCAGAACAGGACAACATAGGCAACACAGTACATTACATTAAGTCAACTGGACATCAACAGTAGCTAACACCATATCTCTTACTCTGCTATAGTTGAGCATAGTTTCAATTACAATAATATCAAACATAACACAATAGTATAAAGCCATGCATAGAGTGAAAGAATTACAGGGCTTTCTGAACCGAATAACAAAAAATGATCAATGGGTACTATAATATCTCATTTTTGATAAAAAAAGAAAGAAAAACTTGTTTAAACTATCACACATATTCAAATTCCAATAAGACACAATGTGATAGATAGAGCCAACGGTAGTAGAACAAAAAAAGCATGATAGGACTTCTAAGAAGGATGATATTAAATCAGCAATAGCTGTCATAATGTTTTGTTTTCTTCAAAACAGCTATTCATATCAGCAAGTATTATATAGTCAAACAAAACAGGATAAAACCATTCCAACTGATGATTGAAAACTTTGAAAGACTTCGAAGCTATGAGATGGGGACTCATGCTTACCATAAAGTCTTATATACTCTTATCAAATCTCATATTAGGGAGACTATATGGTATTTACCCTTGTGAGTTTGGTTTATTTCACTTAAGAGAATGGTCTCAAGTCGCGTCCATTTATTTACAA
The DNA here is from genome assembly GCA_004027295.1 of Dolichotis patagonum. Taxonomy (NCBI): domain Eukaryota; kingdom Metazoa; phylum Chordata; class Mammalia; order Rodentia; family Caviidae; genus Dolichotis; species Dolichotis patagonum. Next base: position 1,739 of record PVJX010050927.1, on the reverse strand, counting down.
ATATCTCGATGTGATCATTCTTTATAGCTGAGTAGTACTCCATTGTATAAAAATGCCACAACTTTTTTATCCATTCCTCAGTTGATGGGCACTTAGGTTGTTTCCAAGATCTGGCTATTACAAATTGTGCTGCTATAAACATTTCCTGAACTCCATTGTCGGACTAGGACTTCTGTGAACACCATTACAGTTAGAAAGAGATCTCTACAGCTGCCCTGCTTACATCACTTCAGGAAGTTCCAGTCTCCAATGCAGTCTGGTCACTCTCCAGCCCTCCACAATACTCCTATCTCCCATCACACTCCCTCTCTGCTTTTGCAACTCCCTCTCTCTCATTCAGGGTTTTTGCTCATGTTTTTGTCTCCTAAAATGTTCTCATTCACTCTGCATCTCTTCATCTGCACTTAACAGTCTATCAAATCCTGCTCATTTTCTCACAATGCAAATATCAACTTCACTCAATGTGTGTACATCCCTCCCAACCATTCTCTCTCTGTATTTTGAAGACAAGGTCTCGCTGTGTAGCCCAGGCTGGCCAGGAATTTGTGATCCTTCTGCCTCAGCCTCCTGACACTGAGATTACAGGTGTGTGCCATGACACCAAGCTTCTTTAGCCTTTTATATTTGGTGCTGATGATGGAACCTGGGCCTCACATGTGCTAGGCAAGTGTTCTATTACTGAGCCATGGCCTCACCACCACATCATGCTTCTTAACAATTCTTATGTCTGAATAACAAATTTGCCACCAGGTATGGTGTTGCACACCTGTAATCCCAGTATTTGGGAGGATCACTGTGACTTTGGCCTGGGCTATGCAGAGTTCATGGTGAGCCTAAACCACATAATGAGGCCCTGTTTCAAAAAAACAAAACAGTGGCCCTGAAGCAAGGCCAGCAGATTGCTGTAGCTGCTGGTTTCAAACAGGAACCTAAAGAGAGTTCTTTCTGTGGTCTGTTGGCCATTTCAGAACTTTGGAAATGTAATGGTCAATTCATCAGAAAGAAATAGCAGGTGAGTGTGGCAGACTTTCTGTGGCCTGCAGGAGAGAGACCCTGGTGCGTTGGGACCTGCACCATGCAGTTGACTTGGGGTGCTGGGAGAACAAGGAACTCCTCCCCTCTCTGGGGGTGGCTGTGAGGCTGCTGGTGCGTGGGCTGAGAGTCAAACATCTCATGTCATCCTGTCCCCTGCCCCATGTCCTCCCCCCCACCTTAGCAAATGGGAGCCAGTTAACTATACATCTTGTGAAAAGATTGGCTATGTTATTTAGTATGAGCTCCCCGTATGCAAAGATATGGACAACCATTTGGAAGAAAACAAGAGACAATATGACACATAGTGAAGATCTCTGGTTGTCTAGCTTTGAAATTTGTGCTTTCTTATGTCCCATTCTGTTCTGTTTTGTTTTGTTTAATTTTACCCCCATTAAAATAAAATTTTAAAAAACCAAAATAAAACAAATTCTTGAAAAATGCATCATCTTCCCTGATAAGATTTTCAGCCAAATGGTGGAAGTAGTGTGTCTGATTTGATGGTTACTGTTTTCCTGATTCTGGCAGAGAGCCTAGTTCATTTCTGCCAGCTTGAACTGGCTTAAACTGCCCAGTGGTATAGCATGACTGTCCCTTCAGGGGCATGGGTCTATCCCATGCCCCTGAAGGGACAGTTGTACATGTATCATTGGTGGTTTAGAGCTGCCCCAAAGGGTCATTCCTGGATTGTCTGATGATTATGAAAT
>PVJX010050926.1:0-10489 GCA_004027295.1 Dolichotis patagonum | reverse complement strand
CCCTTATTTCCTGGGGAATACTTCATTCATCGTGTGTTACTGATACTAACCGTGAGAACTTGAACTAACACTGAGCACTCAGATTTTGGCAGGCTCTGCACTAAGTATAATGCACATAGGTGTCCTCAGCAAAGCTTACAGGAAGCTCCCTGGAGGGGCCATAGTCTATAATTTCTCCTTTTCTTCAGATCAGGAAATCTAAGTTGTTAAGTATGTAATTTGATCAAGGTCACAGAGTTGCAAAATTCTGGAGTAAATATCAGAATCTGTGTCGCAATTCCTGGGGTGTATTTGATTTTCACTAGCATCTGTATATTATGCAGAGGCATTTAAACAGATACGGGACTTACCTCCAATTTACAGACAACTTTTTTGTCAATAGACATTGATTTAATGAAATTTAGATCATCAGAACTATTATTGTTTTTAAATACTTCTTTCTAGGCCTTTTCCATTATTTTTGGCAATTATATATATTAAATTTTCAAACTTGGAAATGAAATTTGCAATATTAAATTTCTAACTTCCATACCTAAAAGTGTTACTTTGAGCACATTTACTAAAATGTTCTGTATTTCAGTTTCTTTCCTAATAAGCTTGAATATATAATATTTAATTCATAGTATTAGTCCTTTAATAATTAATAATTTAAATTTGTATAAGTGTATACTTTTTTCCTTTTTTTTTTTTGTTTTTTTTGTACCGAGGATCGAACTCACAACTGCAAGCTTGCAAGGCAGGCACTTATGACTCTGAGCTACATCCCTGGCTCAAGTATATACTTTTGAAAAAGTATATGTATTTATATTTGTTTGTGTATTCATAAAGGAATATTTGAAGACTGAAATAATTAAAACTATTGAATGTATCTTCCTATTATTTTGATCATCAGTTCCTTATCAGATATACAAGTATGGCTGACAAACAATTATCCAAATAGATGAGTTGTTTGACTGTTGATATTGTCTGTCAATGCACATTTTTTAAAAATTTTATAAATTTCATTTTGTCTACCTTTCTTTTGTTGTCAATGCCTTTTTCTTTGATTAGTGCTACCTATTTTGGGTGAGTAACATCTGAAATGTCTTAAGTTCTAAGTGACACCTCATTTGTCTAAAATGTTTGAGGCATCAAATCATTTCAAATGAACTTTAAAGTTTTTATTGTTACATTAGTAAAATAGTTTTGTGAATGGAAATAAACACATGAGTTTATCCTATATGAAATGAAAAAATGTAATAAAGAACTTCCTACTTATACACACAAATACCACCCATAATCTTTTCTCAGTCTTCACCAAAGTGCAGCTCTGAAATCAAATAATCACATTACTCCTATGTTTAGACTTTTCCTATTTCTGTTCCCTACCTCTACTTGCCATAGCAATTACTAGAAAAAATAAAACTATTGAACTAATCCTTTTGTTAAAATAGTGTTACAAAATTACTACAGAGTGTTGCACTCTTTAACAAATATCCAATTCTTCCAGTCTTATTCTCAAAGGATCAGTCAACATCTATACTTTAATAAATATACTTATGACCAACAAGAAAAATGATAGGATACATAGCATATAATGTATTTTTTCCCTCTCTGAAATTATGACACTCTCATTTTGCTTTAATGGCAAGAAAATTAAAAAATAGACATCACAAATCAAGAATATACTGATTTAAATTATCATTATTTTGCTCAAATTTTGTAATATTTTTTATTTGTTCTTATCTTTCTGATCATAAAAAAGTGACCATATAAAGTGCCTCCTTGTCACAGTATTTTCTGTCTTGTCAATAGCTGCCCACTGTATCTGCCACCCTGCCACAATTTTACAACTGATGTGGATCTTAAGGCACATTTCACAGTGCGTGCTAAGCCATGCAGTACATGGTCTACTGCAAAGGGTAGATGATTAATTCTGATAGATAATTGATTTTATTCTAAATAGCATGATATTGTTGTACTGACAGCACCATATGTTCTCATTAGTCAACACTCTCAACTGCCAACAATGTAAATGCATTAAATTTTGAAAAGCAATGCTTGGAGAACTTTCAGCAAGATGACAAACTCAGATGATCCACACAGTGCCCTCATGCCATTACAAGAAGAAATGGTAGCTAAATTATAAAAATTAAAGAAAAGTACCTCATCCAAAAGTGTAAAGAAAGGTAACCTCACATACCAGAGTAAGGAAATAAAGAGAATCATACTTTAAGGTGAAGGAGACTTTGTGTTCCCGTATGAGAAACTCATCTCAAGATCACCTCTCTCAGTTTCTGGGTCTAGGTTTCTAATGCTCAGTATGAGAAAAGAGTTAGTATGTATATATGAGGGACCATTAAACTACTTGTTCAATGGGAGAAAGCTTGATGAGAAGTAACTTTATTACTAGGTTGGTCACACAGAGCTCAAACATGAGAAAGAGCAGTTCAAATTCCTACACTTTTTGAGGAAAAGAAAGTATGGTAAAAAAGAGTGTTGGATAATCATTGAGAGCATAAGAGCCATGGGCTTGGAAAGATTACTCATATTGTAGAACTAATTAAAAACAGAAGGCTTAATATAAGTGTTCAATTAAGCACTAGTGAATTAACGGTCATTAGTGACACTACTTATCCGCACCTAGATCAATACTGAACTTGGATCAGTATTGGGTCTTCCTTTTTGAAGAGGAGTCTTAGGTCTTCCAGGAATTGACAAGAACAGAATACTGAATCCCTTGAGGAGGGACCATGTCAATGGTTCCCTAAGAACTAAGAATAAGGATAAGGTCATGAGGGGTATAAGGCTGTTCTTCTTGCATCTATATCAGCTCTTTGATTTCCCACAGAGAATTTAGGCATGACTCTTTGGGGTCTCTTGCAACAAATGACAGTGGCCTGCATGAGATGATAGACTGCCTCTAATAGTTGTGGATTTCCTGCTGTGCTTTATACATGACTAGTTCTTAGTGGGCTGGGGATTTAGCTCAGTGGTATAAGCACATGCCTTGCAAGTGCATGGTTGTGAGTTCGATCCCTGGTACCAAAAAAAAAAAAAAAAAAAAAAAGAAAGAAAGAAAAGAAAAAAAGAGACAGAGACTAGTTCTTAGTCAGCTAACCCTTTTCTTTCCAGATTGCTTCATGGGTGTGTAGCATCAGAAAGACATATGTAGTAGAACCTATGTAAATATCCCCTAATATCAATGTACAAGTGCAAACTCTGAGCCCTATTTTCTGAGCAGAGATACTTGGGGAAAGGGGTTCTGGCCTCTGTGGCCTGTTGTGAAGAGACAACTACATAACCGGCCCTTCCATGTCCTTCTCAGACAAAGCTGCTTCAGTCAGTGAACTGCACCTTCTCCAGGTTTTGAAGAGGCAAGTCGCTGATGTCCTGTTTTCTTCCAGAGGTCTGAGAAATCATCTTTTCATAAGAGTGGCTAATTCCCAAATCTGAAATTATCAAAGAGGCAGGATTAAGAGTAGTACAAGTCTTTAACCTCAGGTATGTCTAAGAAATATGGACTGGCATAGTCTCAAAGAGTAAAATCTGCATTGACATTTGCTGGAATTTGTGAACTGCCCACTAATTTTACTAGTGAACTGTCTTCCTAGTAAAGGAGTAGGGCACTGTGGGAGACCTAAAAACTCAGAGTTAACCATCTGACCTTGCAAGTGATGTCAGAGTCCAGGTAAAGAAGCTCTAACTAGGACTGTCTTAGCCGCTATTATGACTATAGATCTAGAGGAGGATTTTCTAAAAAAGAAAACTGGAAAAAAAACCCCACAGGAATGGGAACTGCTTACATACCAGGTCACCTAAAGTTTCTTACAGGAGATGGAGAAGTCCATGATTAGGACATTGCATGTTGTCCTGAGACTCTTCAGTCTTCTTTACCACAGCTAGAGATGAGAGTTTTTATTGGGGACCTGGCCAAGAACCCCAACTGCTGGTATGAGGGGTGTGGCAAAATGACCAAATAAGAAGCAGAGACAAAAACATGGAAAGGGGGCTGGGAAGTCAATGCCCCAGGATGGACCAAGACCAAGATGCTCCGAGCCAGCCACTATTTATTGGGTGCATAGATAGTGGGGATCAGCAGGGTTGGAGGAATACTCGCGAGGAGGATGACCCAGCAGGGCAGAGATGATCTTATGCTAAGAATCTTGCCCTGAAGTGTTTTTTAATCTTGGTGTCTTTAGTTCTGGTCTTAGTGGGTGGGAGAAGATGGCCCAGCCCTAAAGAGAAAACGGGAAACCTCACGAGGGTGATGATACCTGTAATCCCAAACTTCCATTTATCCCTTAGGAAAGCAGGGAAAATTAGCCCTTGTGAATTTGTGGTCCTCAACAGGTGTTGGCTGGTGCAGTCCTCTGGAAGCAAGGGTAGTCAGGTGTCCAGTGAGAGGAGTCAGGTGCATTGGCTTCGTGACAAGCATCAGGGCCTAAGACGTGGCTTATTGCTCTCCCATCCAAGTGTTCAGTTTTCTTTCAGGCCTTGATGGGACCTGGATTTTCCCCTGGACAATTTGGGAACACATAAAGCAATGTCAGTTGTGACAGCTGTCATATTGGCCAGTTCTTTTCTCTCAGCCCTTCTCCTTCACTGCCGTCTAAATCCTGATTGGTACACAGAGGCTGCGTTCAGCATTTGGGTCACAGAGGCCTAGGGTCCCATCTGTAAACCTACCAGAGTATTTTGAAAAGACCTGGAGTGCTAGAAAACAAGTGTGAGAGCCTCACATCCCCCTGAGAGACAGGCAGACATCTGAGGACAGGATTATCAAAACTATCAGTTTCCTCTCCTAGAAGACCTCTTTAGGTATCACGGTGCTCGACCCTTTCCAGAGACAAAAAGCCATAGAAGCCTGAACATAATGGATTTCACATCACTTTTCTTACTTTTTGCAAAAGAAATCTAACTGAAGAGTAGTAGTGTAACTTACACTGCCATTCTGTGCCATCGCTTGCCATTTCACAGTTCATCCTAATGGCAAGGTGACTGAGACCTGCAGGGCGTCTCCTGTGGGGTGTTGACTTACTGACTCATCAGAAGGAAGGATGTATCTCACCCACAGGCCCCATTACAAATTGCTCAGAGATCAGTGTGCAGTCCTTGCCCTGAGGACTCCTTCAGCCACTCCTGAAACAGTAAATTTCAAAGAAATCAGGGTGGAGCCCCTTGAAGAGGTTCCTTTAGCCAATGGAACCCAGAAATCTGAGTAGAGCCCTCTCAGGGGCTCCTTAGAAGCAGTACACTCTTAAAAAACTCAAGGCCCAACCCCCTGGGGACTCCCTTAGATCATGGTGATTCTCCACCTGGAGGATTCCTTCAGGATAGAGCCCCACAGGACTCCCCTGGAAAACTATTAAGAGATTAGAGCAGAGCCACCCAGCCAGGGGCTTCCTTACACTGTAGTCCACTGACTACCTAAAAAGAAAGGCAGAACTGTCTGTAAAACTCTGGTACTTTGTTTAAGGCAGTAGAATCAGAAAACTCTTTTAAAACAATCTTAAAATATGCTAAGTACAAAGATGGCTCTACTTTTGCATGCTCACAGGTACTTGAGTTGACCCTCACAAGCTGTTACTTTGCCTGAATTTCTGTTAGAAGAAACAAAAAGAGGATCTAACTCAATTTTTTAAAAAAAGAGGAGAGGAGGGGAGACCATATGTTCCTTAAAATTGGAAGTTTGGCTCCAACTTCCAATCTCAGGGGTGAGATATCCTGGTGATCATCACGCCAATTTGAAAAACATAAAAATAAAATGGTAAACAAGCCTGGTGAAAACATGTAACTGACCCAAGTAATCAACAAAAATGGCTCACAAACATGGCGAGCTCCGTTTGACTACCCTCTGCATTAACCAAAATAGCCAACAAACACAGGGAAGAGGGAGACTGGCACAAACAAGAACCTAAGAAAACAGCACACTAATGTGCTCTGGGGATACCCAGAGACAAAAGCCTCTGGGAGAAAAAGCACAGAAGAAACTTTGAGCACAAAAAGGAGAAAACCAGTTTAAACAGCTATTTAAGCAACAGGGTAAGTCACAAACACCTAATTTTCCCAAAAGAGTGAGCAAGTTGAGCAAAATATTGTGGAGAACAGGAATAGAAGGCATCCTAATCTCCGGGCTGCACTGTGAACCTGAATGATCTGTTCCATGACTGGGTTAGTATCAGGCTGTCTGTCTGCTCTTTACCTACTGGTATCTGGAGCAAGTGAAAGAAAACAGGAAAAAGGGGGAGAAACATTTGAGGCAGACCTCTGGGTCTTTTCCTGGCTGGGGAGAACAGACGCCATCCTGCACCCACATGGTGGGAAACTGTCTGGTGCCCTAAGGAAACCCCACGGGTTCCCACCTTCCATTGTTTTTCACCATCCTCCAGCTCCCCACCTTTCCCCAAAAAGCAAAAGGATCTGAGTGCTCCAAATCATGAAAACCTGTCCTGGGAGAAAAGGAGAAGAAGAGGACTGGAACTTTTCTAGTGGAGAAAGAGGGAAACACGAGCAGATAAAATAAAATATCCATCTCAGCTTGAGTTCCTATACTTCAGAATGAAAAGAAAAAGATAAATAAAAGATAAAAAAGAGTGCCCAAAGAGCCAAAGAGTGCACTGCCTGTCAAATGTGTCACTAGATTTGGGGGTACTGGCGTCTCCTTCCAGAGGTGGTTTCTAGGTTCCTTCCATCCTGTGCAAAGAATTGTCAAGATACAAAAGGCAGTGAGTTTCTATGTTGATTAAAGGTAGGAAGCAAACGTGACCTACAGAGTGGGTCTGAGCCATGTAAAAGTAGCAAAGGAAACAGTCTACAGCATGAGCATGGTCCGCTGTGAAGAACACAGTAACAGAAATGGTCACTGTCCTTTTGTATGTCCCACTCTTTTGGCTGACCTCAGGCCCAGGCCATCTTTTTGAAAACATGCTCAAATTCTAGAAGGATTTTACACACAGGGCTTTGGAATGGTTCTCTATGAGTCCCGGAACTTTACAATAAAGAGATTATACCCACTTTTTTAAAAAACCTATTTATTGCAAAAAGGAAAAAAAAAAGAAAAAAACCTAAAATCTCAAAACACATCAATCAGGGGCAACAACAGTACACACACTGCACATTGTTATCCCCAAATCATTCACCCAGAGCACAAGACATGTGCATTCAGGACCAGGGATTTAGCTCAGCAGCATAAGTGCCTGCCGGGCAAGCACAAGGTCGTGAGTTCAATCCCTGGTACCAAAAAAAAGAAAAAAAAAAAAGGACATCTGCATTCAGTTGTCCTAACAATACCAGCGTAAATCTTTGTCTTCAGCGAACTCAGAGAAGTCCATAATATAACTATCGTAACTATGCCCACTTTCACAGCCAACCTGCCACACCTCAGTCTCCTGCCTCAATCCTATTCACTGCTTCTTAATATTATTTCTGCCTTTTTGGGCTTTTCTTTTAGTCCCTTTTCCCTCTTGCTCAATGAAATGGAAACTCCATTCCCAACCAACATATCCAAAATCACAAGGGACTCTTTCTTGTGCTGGTCCTAGTCAGAATGATCTTTTGAAAGTGGTAATATCAACATTTCATGTGTTAGTCTCAGGCAAAGAGGCTGAGATGTGGGGACTCTTTCATTCAAACAGACTCCACTCATGAGATGAAAACCATACTGTGTATGCAATGTTTCTAAACATGTTTGGACCTCCGCACCCTATGTTGCAGTTTATGAGGTGAAGGTTCTATACCAGGAAAGGCAAGTTAAGAGACCCAGGGCTGCTTCCCTTCTCTGCCATGTACCTAGCCATTAAAGTACACCTAATGGTGTACCCACCATTAAGGGAAGGACTCCGTCATCCCCTCTCCACCATCTGAGCCGTGACTCAGAGGCAACCTTGCCTTAAGAGATTCAAGCACAGCGGAGCATTCAATCTCTCTCTGTGTGTGTGAACTGAATGACAGTATTTGCAGCTGAACTTGGAGAAGTTCAAGACTTCTCACAATTCAAGGGCATTCTCATAAATCGTGGAGTTTGTGAAGAAAGGCAATTTGGAGATTGGTAGTTCCTTGGAGATCTAAGTTAAACTAGAGAGCAGCTAGTTTCACAGAGAGAACATAGGAAACTATCATTTCAAAGGAATTACAATTTGATTAAATTAGTCTATGGGATCATTTATGCCACCAGGCATTTTTGAAAATGATAGAGTAATCTGCCAACAGTTAGAAAAATTTAAGAGTTAGGTGTGGCCAGACAAAGAGATAATGAAAAGAGTCCTGAGCCCAAGCCACTGTTTGAGGGGACTTGCACAGTGGTATCCACTGTCTACCTTTCAAGCAGCAAATCAAATTTTCACCTTGGCCAGAGCAAACAAGCAGTTAAGAAAATTCAAGTATTTCCACACAGGGAATAATATTTAACAGTGAAAGTTAATGAACTACATTTGCATTTATCAACGTTGATCTTAGAAAGTTGAATGAATAAAAGGATACATAAAATTCAGAAAAGTGACTATTACTTTAGTAAAGTAAAATTTAATGAAGGAAACAAAACAAAATCTCAACTTTATGCATAACTTTTTATAAAAAAATGACATGAAATTATTGTGAAAATAATATTTGTTTCTATGAAGTCTCAGTGTTAATTGAATTTTATATACCTTAATTTTTAAATTGATAAATCTTCTATAATTTTATTACTCCTTTGTAGGTTTGAAATATTACACAGTTAAAGACAAATTATCTTAGAATTTACCTTATTTCTAAGAATGTGGGCTGACCAGGGCTGGCATTTTTGATCTCTGGTCTCCAAGCCTGATTATTTTCCAGCTGGGTCCTACTTTCAGTAAAAGGAGATGATATTAACATAGTAGAAACTTGCCATGTCCACCAAAAAGATAATGATTAAACTGCTGCATGGTCACATGATGGAATTTTATAACTTTTATTGTGCTTTAGAGATACATTGTTTATATGAATCAGTGTCAAAAATATTGCAACTCATTGCCTTAAATCCAGATTGAAATTTGTAGGCAGATATACATACATATATTACAAATTACTGTAGATAAAATTTATAAAGCAAAAAAGCATATCTATATATACATATATATATATATTAAAAACAAATATGAGAAAAAGAAGCCAACAATAGGAGATAACAGTTTTCTTGTAAAATAGTATTGATAAAGTTGCTGAGGGCTTTAACTGCCTCTCCAATGTTTTATTATTTTAAGAACAATTTAAGAAAAAATTCATAAAAAGTAGTGACATCTTAAAGAATAAGAATCAGAAAGGTAGCCAGGGATTTAGCTCAGTGGCATAAGCACCTGCCTGGCAAGCATAAAGTTGTGAGTTTGATCCCTGGTACCAAAAAAAAAAAAATCAGAAAGGTAGCCTTAGCAATGGTTAGAATGTTAAAATGGTACAGTGTACTCTATCGCTTAAATAATATATTTATTAGCAGATGTTTAAATATAAATCTGTAACAGTTCCTCACTAAAATGAATGAATGAAAACTGCAAAATAGTAACACTTTACTATGGTTTATTTTCTCAGTCTCTACCACTCAAGCATGTATTTGAAAAACAAGTTTTTCTTTAAAAAGTTTGCTTTTCTATATACTCCCAGAATTATTCCAAGTAGCATGCATGACACTGTCCAAAATTGCAATGTTTCACTTTCAGTTTTAAATCAATATGAAAGTGTCAGATTTTATATTAATCTGTTTCCAGCTAATTTGCTGCTCCTGGCTGTGGTTAAATGTGCCAACTGACTTTGACACTGTCATCTTGAAGGTAAATATTGACAGTAGCGGAGCTTGTGTGGATCAGTCAGTCTCTACTGCAATTCTAAGAATGCCAATTTAGTCTGAACATTAAAAGTGTATTTTGGATATTTCCTTGCAACTCCCTCATCAAGGATTAAGCTCTCTCCACAGCCTTTTCCATTTTGCATTCTTCCTGGGAGATAGACCAGAGAATCTGAGGTCCACGAAAAGTTTCAAGACTAAAGAACACATGGAATTCACAGAACAAAACTCCCTGAATGACTTACAATGAGGAGATAATGAGTACTGCATAGCTCTGCAGATCATAAAACTAAAATAAAAAGAGGAATTTTTTTTCCATTATTTTGAAGCACCCAAGTGAGTTGTCTGTTGTACTTGGTCAATAAGAACACTGGTGTCCATTAATTAGGGATTTGAAAAGGAAAAAACATAACGAAAACAACTATGACACTGTGAGAGTACTGATCATAGTTGACGTAATAATTGTCCTAATAGAGTTAAAAACATCTATCTGGCCAAATCATGATGTTGACCATAAAGAAATTTTAGGTTTATAAACCTTTATAGTTTTTAGTTTATAAACCCTTATAGTTTATAAACCTTTATATTTTTGTTCAATTATATTTTGTTCAATTATATTTTCTAGTTTATACTATATAACAAATATAATTGATCTCACATAAAGTTATTATTTAGGAACATTCCTAGATTCTTCTCATATTTTTAAAGTCA
>PVJX010050925.1:0-10493 GCA_004027295.1 Dolichotis patagonum | reverse complement strand
GCCAAGCTGCCAGTCTCCGCGAAGTTCCCAGTCCCAAACAGACCAGGCTAAGATGCCAGTCTCCGCAAGGTTCCTTAAGGGTGAAGGGTGGGCCTACCAGACCCAAACAGCACAGGCCGAGCTGCTGGTCACCGCGATGTTCCTTGCGGGTAAAGGGCGGGCCTACCAGTCTCAAACAGTCAGGCCGAGATGCCAGTCTCCACAAAGTTCTCAGTCCCAAACAGACCAGGCCGAGCTGCCGGTCTCCCAAGGATATTGTTAATGAGGTATCAAGATTTAAAATCTACATTATTCTCATCACTCTGCTTGGATGGATTACATGCTGTTCCAGTTTGTCTACTTACACTAGACTTGAGGACATGGTCAGCTACTCCAAAAATAAGAAGACATATTATGGTAATCATCCTTAATTTCCTATCAACTTAATCTGAAGCCCTGCATAACTTATACTGTCTTATTATGACTGATCTTATTTGAATCTGGTTTGTTAGAGTGCTATCTTGTATTAACTGATTTTATTCAAATCTGTTTTGATTGATAGCATCAAGTCTAGGAGTATAGGCAACTACACTGAAGATGACAAGATTCACTAAGATACCCACTCTGATTTGATTATTGCCTGCTTTTGAAGTCTTATAATATTTCCAATGCTTCGTTTTTATTAATGTTGTTATAGACTGCTGAGACATCATGGTAACCATTGTAGATCACCTTGAATTGTGGTTTTATATGACTTTTTGCTTCATGCTTTTCTAGGAATTGTTTTGTTTTGTCTTGCTCTGTTTTGTTTTTCCCTCTAATACAGAAAGGATAGATATACATGTAGAGACTCATGCATGTGTAGAGATTATAAACAGTTTACGAGAACCAACTATATAACACATATTGAAATGAACAACTACCTTGAAGAAAAAGAGACACTATAATTCCCAGTGATGATTCTGTAATGTCATGATGTAAAATCCAGCAATACTATCATTCTTTGTTCAAAGTGATTTTAGCTTGTTTTGTTTTGTTTAAATTCAACACACATGAAGGTATGGACAACTGTTTTGAAGAGAATGAGAAGACACTATGACAGCCATTCGTGGCTTCCCTATTGTCTGGTCTTGAAGACCTGAAATGCCTTCCTCGTCCTGTTCAGATCAATTCCATACTATGTTGTTTCATGTGAATTCCCTGTATGTAACAATATGGACAACTATTTGGAAGAAAACAAGAGTCAATATGATAGAGAGTGAATATCTCTGATTGTCCAGCTTTGAAATTTATGTCTCTTACATTGCTTTCTTGTAATCCACTTTCTTCTGTTTTTTTGTGTTTAATTTTACCCTTTGGATATAATTGCATGTATGTGTGAGTAGGTAAGATGAATGACCATAATGCTGTTTTTGTCAGATCATGGAGCAGAACTGTTAACAGTCTCACTGTTTGAATGTATACTTTGCATGTTTTAATTTTGTAATTTGAACAACTATTTCCAAGATGTCAGTATGTAATTTGTCAAGTAATGATTTCTTAGGGTTTTTTTTGTTGTTGTTGTTCTTTTCCTTTTTTCCTTGGAATTCTGTATTGTTGCTACCCTTTATTCTGTTTGGTTTGGTTTTTTTCTCTTTAAATAAAATTTTTAAAGAATACACTAGTAATGAAAATACATTATCATAATCTGTAAGGCAAAACATAAAAATCTTATATCATGTTGGAAAAAATTATTTTGTAATCTAAATGGGCAAATTATCTCTGCAGGAGGTGTATACTGATCATCTTTGTACCAATCCAATAATATTCAATTAGCTCTCCATCCAGACCATAACCTTTCTGAAATATCTCAGACTCTGATACAATAATATTCACTCCCTCTTATCACTGCCCCCTAATTTATGTTTCTTAGCCAATAAACGAAGACTTCCTTTCAAATAAGTTTCTCTAAACTTATTTCATCAAGGCGTATATATATAGTGATAAAGAGATATATTAAATAAATTAGTAAGATTACAGCTTATGCAATCTACTTTGAAGTTTCCATATGTATAAAGAATATGGATAACACAAATTATTGGCCTATTAAACTTAATTTTAAAAACTATTGTATTCTTTCAAGAATGCTACAATTTTGCTTTGAATCTATAATACTAAATTCTTAAAATAATTGAGATTTTTATCTCAGTCAAACCCAGTATGTTAAGGTCATGCCAATATATTTAAAAAGTACATGACTCACTAACATCAATGGCCATATCTATAAATAATGTTTGAGTCAAAAGTTTCCTATTAGAAAAGTCTTGGCTCAGATACTTGAAATCACAATGAATGATTTCACAATTACATAGAATTGTGTAAAGAATTACATTACACCTGATGTTATAATTTCATTTATGGTTATACTTCATTAAGCAGAAGTCTTAACAAGAACACATTATTTTTGCCATAATATATCTTAAAGGGCCATAATTAGCCCAATAACATAGGTTAACCAGTTAGTTATATATCAGAAAAAAGAAAACTAATTTTCACTTCATCTTTTACACAAATATATCATACACAAAATCTGAATCACAAAAAAAGGTAACAAATACATTTTCTTGCTAGATGGTTGATTAGCATTTGTGTCACAAACAATTTCTGGATATTCGTTTTTAAGTATATTCTACAAAGACATAAAAGGGGAAATCATACCTGTTTTACTAATGACTTCTTGTAACTCAGCCATAGAACTGATTATTGCAACACGAAGATCAGAACTGGTGAGCCAACTGAGTGCTTGCAAGCAACGTAACTGCTCCTTTTGATGTTCTGCAAAATAAAAAATATTCATTATGAAATGCAACAAAGTTATTAAAATCCATATATAAAATTCATTATAGTATTTAGCTATTTAAGTAAAAAATCAAACTTTGTGCAAAGAACATTGGCTGGCACAGAAAAAAATCTGTAATAAATGTTAGATTTGATTAATCCAGTTCATAAGTAGTTATTAAGGGCTGCCAAAAAGACAAAGAGATTTTTCTTAGTTTTACTCATATTACTTAACAATCTGCTTTTTAAAAAGTTAACAACTGCATCTATTGTTTCTTTGGAATAGTCAAGCATGTAAAAATAATTTTAGCTGAAAAAGTTACATTTGTGCTATTTTCATACAAGTCTTCAATAGATTTTTTTAACTCTCACCATATTATACTTTCATAAAAAGTTAAATAAATTATATTGATATTTTAAATAGGTTTTTATTAACTTAATTTAAAAATTACTGTGTAAGTTCTTCTCTTTATTACAAAAAAGATTCAATACAATCAAGCTAAATAATGCTAAAGTTATACATATTTGCTCTTTATATTTTAATCAATTGATAAAAATACCAAGAGCCTGATTTATCTAAAAATATACATTTATCCACATAAACACTATGTCTACATAGATAGAGAACTAAGTTATAGGATTTGACATGAAATGATCTTTAAAAAGATTTCATGTACCTAATTATATTTTTAAAGGATCAAATTATCTTACTTGGAAATTTATGCTTGTCTTTGGGCTCTCCTGTACACACTAACATGCCTATGCCTTCTTTGAAACTTTCCATCCAAGTAAAAAGAGAGGCACATGACTGGCCCAAAACCTTGAGTCTGTTGGCTGCCAAAATTGCAATAACACCTTTCCGGAATATACGAATGAATCCTTTGAATGTTTTTTTCTTCATCTTGGTTTCCTCCTGGTTCTTCTCCTCTACTGCTGACAATGCTTGGGCTAAAGTTCTAATTTCCAATTTGAACAATTCGAAAGTGTTGACCTGCTCCTGGAGAAAATCTCTCTGTGTAGACAAGGCACATGACCTGCTATACAGGGGATACAATGCACCAGCCATCAGTGCACAGGCTGCCAGCAAGGATGTTTGTTCCCTTTGAGTCTTTGACAACATATTTTTGAAGTGTGAATTTTCAACAATCAATTGTTCATGTGACTTCTCAATGCAGTTCAATTTGTCCATATTTTTTTCTGCAATTTCTTGAAATTTCTAAAAAAAAGATGTCAAATAATTTATTTGATTATGAAACAAAACATTTTACTAATTTATCTTTATTCTAAAAAATAAACTTTTGACACTACTTTCTCTTCAAAAGATCCATTTCTAAAATATCCAAAAACTACGTAAGATACATAGAGCAACAGTAAGCTGTATCGGTATAAATTTCCTGTGATGATGTTATCATTTGTATATCTAAAATGTACCAATAACACTTTTAAAAAAACAGTTTAGGTCTGAATGCGTACATTGATTTTTAAATCCACTTACACTGAAGCTTTATATAAACTACACACATAACTTTAAAAGTACTTTGTGAATTACTTGTACATAAATATACATTTTTTAAAAAGAAAATGTCCTTTCTCTGTGTAATTTCTCCTTTCACAATTCCTCTTATTTTCTGCTTTTATACAAAAATTAGACTGCAAGTAGAAGCTTTCCCACTCATAAAAGGCATTACCTTTTGCCAAAATAAACAAAGGGTTATATCTATGATAGAAGAAATAGCACTTGACTGTCTCCCATTTATCCACAAAAAGGAGCTGGCTAACTCACAGCATACCCTACTATTTCAGTTTCTTTCTTACCTCAGCAAGACAGAAGGCTGTAGACAGAGAGGCTTCAGTAGTGGGAGGAAACACTAATTGTGAGATGAGCCTCAGCAGCTATCATTACTTTTTGCCTAGTGAAGTTCATACATTTCAAATTTAGCTTAAAAGAAAAATAGAATTTAACTTATACTCCATTTTAATCACTAGAAAATGAACTGTCTCTCTCTGAAGTCTTATGTATAAGCATTAAAGTTCTGCCGAGGTGGGGAAAAGGAAAATGGTAGAGTGGTAATCAGTAGCAAAATTCAGCCTGAGATCTAGAATCCACACACCAAAAATAACAACTTAGAAAATAAAAAGAAGTATATTTCCAGGAATTAGCAAGGAACTAACAGGAAAAAAAAAAATCAGAAGTTACAAAGAAATTGGAAAGATGGTCCACAACACAGGGAAAAGAACGAAACTATCTGCACTCTCTCTCCAGCTCACAGCTAACAGAGAGGGGAAGCTGGCTCCCCAAAAGTATGGAAGTGCCCAGGGCTTGGATATCCATGGAAAAATAGTGACAGAGCCCTCTATCCATTGTAATCTACAAAAATAGTACAGGGTTTTGCTCTAAGGTAGCTTTCACGTGAGAACCAACAGCTAAACAAGGACTCAAGCACGTGTGCAAGTCAAATTGCCAAAGAATGCTTAATCAGATGCCATTTCAGGAAAGGATTGATTATTTAAATCTGGGACTCAGAATAACTAAGCAATTTCATCTCAGGGCTCCCCTTATTGTCCTCCAAAGTAACTGGGTGAGAGACAGCCATGGAAGACAGCCATAGACTGGGGGCTAGAAAGTGGTCCTGAGAAGGTAAGGACATGGGCTTAGAATCCCACAATGAGAAGTCAGGGTCAGCTTGAAGTATGCTTAGAAAAACCCGGTTCTCAAAGTGCCTGCCTGCAATTAGTATTTGAAGCCTTACCCTGCTTCCTATATTCAGCACAGATCTGAGGTCTGATTACCTTCACTCTCTACCAAGATGAGCAAGGACACATCTCAGCATGGACATTGCCACCACCCTGAGTAAACACAGGGGCCTCACAAATCCATAGGCCATTAGGGCAGGCAGATAAAATCATCACTTGCTGGACTCCAAAACCACAGATTCTGGAAGGAAAGCACTTATTCAAAAGTACTGGGAAAAAATTCTGGTTTTGGACTTGTTTCCCTTTTTCTTTGATTTTCTTATACCTTTTTCCTTTTCTTCTTTTAATTTTTTCTAATTTTTATTCTCTACATTACTTTCTTCCCCATTTTTCTTTTATTTTCTATTGTTTTGCTACTTTTTCTAATACTATTAATATCCTACTCCTTAATAGGGTCCTTAGTGTCACTTCTTTTATAGCTCCCACAGCTTAATTTTTCAAATTTTTCTTTTTGTATTCCCCCATTTCCAAAACCCTACGTCTTTAACAGTATAACCATTAAGCTACCAAACATGAATCAAGAAGACATAACACTGAAAAATTCAGTATCAGGCAATGAGATAGAAAATAAAAACAAAAAACTACCAACTAAGAAAAACCCAGGTCCCAAAGGATTCACTGCTGAATTCTACAAGATAATCTACCACTAGTACCCCTCAAATTTTTGAAGAAAGTGAAAGACTCCCAAAGTCATTCCTGGAAACGAGCATTACCCTGATTCCAAAACTAGAAAAGGATACAAACAAAAAAGAGAACTACAGCCTAATCTCTTTAATGAACATAGCATAAATTCCTCAAAATACTTGGAAACAAGATACAATAAAGCATCAAAAGATCATACATCATGAACAAGAAGGATTCGTCCCAGGAATGCAAGGATGGTTCAACAGAGGCAAACTGATAAATGTAGTACATTACATAAACAGTAGCAAAAACAAAAATGATCATCTCAATACAAAAAAAAAATCACTGATGAATATCAACATACATTCATGATAGAAAAACAAATACCTGGAGAAAGCAACAAGCCCTCCTTCCTGGTAAGTGGTGGTGCAAGTGAACAGCGGATGCTCCAGGAAGAGAACAAGTCAGTGCCTTCCGAGATCCAGCCATGTTGGAACTTGGGGGACCAAGCAAGAAAGCAATAAGCCTCCCTTCCTGGTAAGCAGCAGCATGAGCAAGCAGCAGGCATGCCATGTAGAGAACAAGTCAGGGTCTCCTGTGAGCATACCAGTGTGCGGGCTGAGAATCAAATGTCACAAGCCACCCCCCCCCAGTTAGCAAATGGATGGTGTTGAGGACAGCAACTAAGGCACATAAAGCAACTATATACTTGTATTGTTAGGTTGATTATGCTAACCTTGGGCCAGAGGTCTGAGCATTTCTTGGGAGGATAACCATATGCAATATAGCAAATATGGGGAATTTCTATCTTCCCTTTCAAGGCAAACATTGTTTTCACTGTTTTGCTTTGTTCTGATTAATTGTTTTGCTCTATTCAATATTCTGTTTTGATACACTTTATAATGTTCTGTTTTTGGTTTGATTTTTCTATACCTGATTGAATGGACAACTATTGTGAAGATAAGATATACTATGGTACTTATTACTGTTATCCCGGTATCCTGCTCTGAAGTTCTGTACCAATTTCACTGCATTGTCTTGATTGGTTTTGTTCTGTCTTGTTTTGTTGTATTTTACTAGCTTCAAAAAAAAAAAAACCTGAAGAAAATAGGTATAGAAGTACCTTATCTCAAGCGAATAAAAGTCATTTATGACAAACTAACAATCAACATCACATCAAATGGGAAGAATCTGAAAGCTTTCACTCTAAAATCAAGAACAAAACAAGGATGTTCACTATCACCACACCTGTTCAATAGTTCTTGAAACATTAGCCACCACAATCAGGAAAGAGACAGAAATAAAAGAGATATGAATAGGAAAAGAAGAAGTCAAATTATCATTATTTGAAGATGACATTATGCTCTACATAGAAGACCTAAAACAGTTCACTGGGAACTCATAAAATAGCCAAATTCAATAATACAGCAGGATGCAAAGTCAGCATACAAAAATCAACACCACTCTCATACACCAATGATAAACTCAGTGAGAAAGTATTAGGAAAACAATAACTTTTTGAAATACAATCAAGAAAAAATTAAATGCTCAGGAATTAACCTAACCAAAGAAGTAAAAAAATCTCTATGACAAAAATTACAGTACTCTGAAAAACAAAAAGATCAAAGAGGACATTAGAAAATGAAAAGATATCCCCACTTCCTGGGTAGGCTAAACCAATATAATCTAATGAGTGTACTTAATCTACTGAGATTAAATGCAATTGCAATCAAAATACCAAAAGTATTTCTCACATAGCTAGAGAAAACAATCCTAAAATTCATATATATGGAACCAGAATAGACTTAGAATAGTAAAACCAATCCTAGACAACAAAAGTAAGACAAAGGATTACAATTCCAGATTTCAAGTTATACTACAAAACTATAGTGATTAAAAGAAAAACAGCATAGTATTCGTTGGCAGAAACACATAAATCAATGGAACAGCTGGGCACAATGGTGCATTCCTGCAATCCCAGCTCTCAGGAGGATGAGAGAGTAGGTAGGATTGCTACAGATTCAAGGCCAGCCTGGGCTACATAAAAAAGGAAAGACCACTTAAAAATAACAAGAAACCAGGAAATAACAATTCAATGGCTGCAAAACGATGCAAAGAAAAATAATTTAAGACTGATAGGTGTCCGTGAAAAACCAGTGGTCAACACAAATGACATAAAAAGACTATTTACAGAAGTAATAGCAGAAAATTTCCCAAGCATGAGGAAAGGATCTTGACATACAGGTAAGTGAAGTATCATAGAATTCCAAGTAGTCGTAACTAAAATAAACCTACACCCAGACATACAGTAATCAAGACCCAGAAATTCAGCCAAGAATAGAACATTAAATGCTGTTAGAGAAAAAGAAACATCACCTACAAAGGCAAACTCATCAGAATCATGACAGACTTCTCAATACAAACCATCAAATCAAGAAAAGCTTGGAATGAAGTGTTTCAAATCCTGAAAGAAAACAACTTCCAACTCAGATTGATCTGCCCTGCAAAAGTATCTTTCAAAATTAATGGAGAAATAAGATACTTCCATGATAAAGAACAACTAAAGGATTTCATAACCACCAAACCAACCCTGTGAAGAGTGCTGAAGGATATTCCAGAGAGAGACAAAAATGACCACAGTTCCAGGAACAGTAGAGGGTGATCACCAAGCAGGGCAGGCAATTCAACACAGGGGAAAAGTGGGGAGCCAATGGTAGGAGGATAGCATGGCAGAGATGAGCCAGTGCATGTCAGTCATCACCATTAATGTAGATGGCCTCAACTCACCAATTAAAAAAAACATGGGCAGAGTGGATCAGGAGACAGGGTCCATCAATATATTGTATACAAGAAACACATTTGACCAGAAAGGAAATTCACGTACTGGAAGTTGGAGGAGAAAAAACAATGCTCCATGTGATGGGGACCCAGAAAAAACAGGGGTAGCTCATCCATCAGCTGCAGAATGGATAAGAAAGATATGGTACATTTATACACTGTAAAGCTACTCAGCTATAAAAAACAATAATCTCAAGTCTTTTGTAGTTAAATGGATGTAACTTGAGAGCGTGATCATGGGTGAAACGGTTCAGACTCACATGGTTGAATCACGTCTCCATAGTAAAAAAAACTGAAGGAGTTAGTGGGATCCAAAATGTACAGTAGATATTATGAAAGTGAAATGGGAGGAAATGTCTAAAAAAGGGAATGTAGTAGCCATTGTTAATTTCTTATTATCTTGTTTTGAAGTCCTGTATCATTTTCACTGCTTTATTTTGTTTCATTTTATTTTGTTTTGTTTGATCTATTATGTCTGGGTTATGATCAGCTATTTTGAAGATAACAAGATACATTATGGTAGCTACTGTTGATTTCATATTATCTTGTTTTGAAGTCTGTTACCACTTTCATTGTTTCGTTTTGATTGGCTTTATTCTGTTTCATTTTGTTTGGTTTTACTCTCTTTAAAATGAAATAAATTAAATTTTAAAAATAAAAAAAGAAATTAGATAACAAATGCTCATGATGCCACAGGGGGAAAAGAACCCTTCTAAAGTTGTTGGTAGGAATGTTTTTATCCACTATGCAAATAATTATGAAGCTACTTCAGCAAAGAAACAAGAAATTCCATTTGACCAAGCTATTTCCCTACTACATGTCTTCCCAAAAGAGTTAAAGACATTATATTACAGTGATACATGCATATCCATGCTTATAGCAGCAGAAGTCACAACGGCTAAATCTTGGATGTGGCCTGTATGTCCATCAACAGATGAACAGATAAAGAAAATGTGAAACTTAGACACAATGGGGTAAATACAGAAGGATAAATTTAAATTATCTGTAGGAAAATGTATGTTCCTTAAGATTATAATTTTAAGTAAAAAAAACAGACATAAGCATAAATATATCATGGTTTCTCTTGTATTAGAAATCCAAAATAAAAATAAAGAGCAAAATAAAAAGTAGGAGTCAGGGAAATAAATATTTCACATATGAGAAAGGGACCAAGAGATAAAAGAAGTTTAAAAAGGCGTATTATGTACATGTAGCAACTCCTCACAAGGAATGTGATCATTATGTACTACAAATACGTACTTATAAAAAAAGAGTAAAATTCGATTAGCTTAAAAATGGGTATTGCTAAGGTAAAGAACAAATTGTAAATAACAGATTTCAATTTCCTTTATTCATTTATCATTTGATAAACCTCATTACTTACTCACTAAATTCCATGTGCTATGTAAACAGACAAGTAAATCAATTATTGTAGTACAATATGAATAGGGTTATGCCAGATTGTCACAGGGAACTTACAA
>PVJX010050924.1:0-10490 GCA_004027295.1 Dolichotis patagonum | reverse complement strand
TATGGCAACCATTGCTGATTTAATATCATCTTGCTTTGAAGTCCTACCATGCTTCTACTCTGCTACTACCAT
The DNA here is from genome assembly GCA_004027295.1 of Dolichotis patagonum. Classification (NCBI taxonomy): domain Eukaryota; kingdom Metazoa; phylum Chordata; class Mammalia; order Rodentia; family Caviidae; genus Dolichotis; species Dolichotis patagonum. The sequence continues at coordinate 10,418 of PVJX010050924.1, read as the reverse complement.
TGGTTCTATCATGCTGTGTCTTATTGGGATTTTAATATATGTGATAGTATAAACAATTTTTTTATTGTAAATGAGGTACTATATTAGCCATTGATCATTCTCTCTTATTCAGTGCAGAATGTCTTGCAATTCTTTTATTTTTTTGAGTGGTTTTATAATATTTTGGTATGTTTGATATTATTGTATTTGAACCTATGCTCAACTGTAGCAGAGAAAGAGATATTTTGATAGCTACTATTAATGTCTGGTTGTGTTATTATAAATTGCTGTGTTGCTTATGTTGTTCTGTTCTGATCTACTTTGTTCTGCCCTCTTTTTTTTCTCTTTAAAATAAAAAATTTTAAATCATCGTTCTTAACTGAGCCTTGAAATTGCCAGAAAAAAGGCAAGACAATATCTTTAAAGCCTCCAGCTATGTTTTCTTAGTCCTTCATACTCTTGTGGCCATATGGAGAGAAAAGGGACTCCTACAACAAAAAGTCTCCAATTTTCATGGGTCTAAGTTATTTTCTCTCTTAGAACTATTATGGTCACTAACCCAGGTAGACATAATAGAGTGCAGAGGACATCATAAGGAAAGTTCTAGTATAATCCAAAGAAATACCTTGACAGATTACAGTGCCAAACAAGCAGCACTAATAGAAGCTTCACATATCACTTCAATATCTCTGACTCCAAATCTAAGTAAAAGTCCCTTAATTCAGAGATCAAAATGGAATGAGTAAATCAGCCTAGATTTAATCCAGAAAAGGAGGGCTTTGAATTAAAGAGGAACATCAAACATTTTTATTATTTTGGTTGAACAATGAAAAATTATTAAAGGAATCCATCATTCATGCTATTTTGGGAGGGGAACACACTGAACATTTGGGTTAATAATGCTTTTGGAGAAACATAGAATCCATTGTTCGAGATGTCACCAAGGCTTGTCCACTTTGCTTCCACAACAGTCCAAGAAGATAACTTAAGTCTCCACTTTTGCTTAACCTGGTAAAAAAGTGAGAAGAAGATTGGCAATCAGACTTCACATAGATGCCCCCATATCAAAGATGCAAGTACCTCTAATTTTCTGTTGACACCTTCTCTGAATGAATAGTAGTATATACCACACACAGAGAAAAGGCCCCAAACAGTACTAAAGCTCTGCTGAATAATATTATTCTTCAGTTTGAAATTCCAACATCACATCAGAGTAACAATGGACATTCTTTCATCTGCAAGGTGACACAGGAGGTTTGACAAGCTTTGTGAATAAATTATTATCCTCAAATCTCTTGGGATCCCAGGCATCAGGAAAAGTTGAAACTGATGTACAGATTCAATGTATGCAATCAAAATACAACAGCATTTCTCACAGAACTGGAGAAAACATTCCTAAAACTCATACAGAACTAGAAGAAATGCAGAATAGCAAAAATATTCCAGGAAAAGAAGAGAAAAATAATTCCAGTTGTCAAGTTATGTTACAAAGCTACAGTGATAAAATGGCATGTAATGGGCAGAAAAAGAGATATATGTATCAAAGGCATAGAACTAAAGATGTACAAATAACCCTAGGGACATTCAGTCAACTGTTTTTTGACTAAGGTGCCAAACAATATAGGCTGAACAAAGGATAAGATATCTAATAACTGATGTTGAGAGAATTGGTTCTCTGCATGGAGAAGGTTGAAGCTAAAACATGTATCTCAACAAGTACTAAACTAATATCAAATGGATTGAAGTTTTAAATATTTAAGCAGAAACACTTAACCTGTTGGAAAAGAAAGTATGTAAAATGCTTGAAGTCATAGGCATAGGCAAGGACTCTCTGAACATAGTACCAATTGCACAAGATTATACGAAATTCAAAAGTTTCTAAACAGAAAAGGAAACAGCAGAGAGAAGAGACAATCAACTAAGTGGGAAAAATGTTGCTAAGTACATCTCAGAAACATGACTAGTATCTATTATGTATAAGGAGCTAAAAAACTGCCCCCACAATATAAGACCTAATCTGAAAATAGATAACTGAAACAAATAGAAACTTTTGAAGAGAACTATAAATGGCTAGTAAATACATGAAAAATTTTTCAAAATCTCTGGATATTAGTGAAATACAAATTATAACAATACTGCTATTCCAAGTTACTCCAGAAAAAATCATTGTTATAAAGAAATAAAATAATAAATGCCAAAGAGACTCTGGGATAAATGAAACTCTTCAATATTGTGGATAAAAAATAAAATAATGTAGCCCTTATGAAAATCATTATGGAGATTATTCAAAAAATTTAAAATAGAGGTGTGGGGGATTTAGCTGAGTGGTGTAAGCACCTGGCTGGCAAGTGCTAGGCCTCAGCCATGAGTTCGATCCTTGGTAACAAAAATTTTTTTTGAAATTCCATTTGACCTAGCTATTCCACTTCTAGGTATCTTCCTAAAACAATTAAAGTCATCCCATTACAGTTTATCCATATATATAGCAGTATAATTCATAATAAATAATTCTTGAAAGTAGTTTATATGTTCATCTTCAGAGGAAGAGATAAATAAATGGAGTACTACTCTGCTTTATAAAAGAACAACTCGAGTCATTTGTAGCAAAAGGGACACACCTTGAGACAATAATATTAATTGAAATAAATCAAACACAAATATCATGTAGTTTCTCTTTTATGAGAAACCCACAACATAAAGAGCAAAATATGTATGTAATGGGAACTAAATGATAGGTATTTTGCAAAAGGGAAGGGGAGCAAAAGATGGAGGAATTGGGTGGAGGAGGACTTCAGTTGGATAAAAAAGAATTCAAATGTGTTATGTACATGCATCTACTCCCCATAATGAATATAATAATTATCTACAGATATTTCTCATTTAACAACTGAGCTCCAGTCCTGTGATTGGGTCATTAAATGAATTGGTTGTTAAATGTGGAGTTCTATATAGTATGTACATCACAATATTCAGAACAAAACAGTGATTAAAGGAAACTTTGATGATGATTTTGCTGTTGTTTTCATAACTGTTTCAGATTGTCCTGTAATTTGCAACAGAAAATAAAAATACAGTACTGTACTTTATAGTACAATCACCAAATTTTACAATACTGTATAAACAACATGTACTATACAAAAAAAGACATTGAGGCTCTATAAATAAGATTTCCTGAACTGTAGAAAAAAGAAAAAAAACTGTTGTTAAGTCTGAGAGTTAGATCACAAGCTTGATCAGTGGGTTGTAAATCCAAAAAGTGTCCTTTGTTCATATGTCTGAATGGTCATTAAATAGGTAAGTTGTTAAATGAGTTCTGTGACTTGTATCTAGATGTCCCCCAAAGCCTCATGCAGTCATAGGGAAGGTTTTTCGTAGATGGTTGAATCTAGAGTGCATGGTGCTGGGATCAAGGGTGTATGATTACTGTATCAGTCTATTGCTGCGGATGGCATAGTTCTGGATAGGATAGCATGAGTGCTACACCCACCCTGGGTGAGGGCAGCCATCATAAAATATAAGCAATAGAAATAGAGCTAATGTTCTCTCATCTGCTTGCTTACTGTGAACTATTTCTCATTTGCAATGCCCTTCTGCCATGTCACTCTCCCTTGGAGCCAGCCAAATAAGGATTAAAACCTCTATAAACTGTGAGCCAAAGGAAACTTTCCTCCTTTAAATTTGGATGTTGAATATTTTTTCTCAGAAATGAGAAAAGCAACTAAGACAATGAGGAATATCTGTACTTTGAACATGTAGTTATAAAATAATAAAAATTCCAAAATATATAAAGAATTGAAAAACACTAAGCCCTCCAAATTCAAGGACCCTCTCCAAAAATGGCATTGGAGATGAACACACGGTTCTCAGATGAAGAAATCCAAATGGCAAATAAATACATGAAGAAATCCTCACCATCACTGGTCATTAAAACAGCATTGAGATTTCATCTCACCCCAAAAAGAATGGCTGCCATCAAGTAAACAACTGATAATAAATGTTGGCAAGAATGTGGGGGAAAAGGATCACTCCTCCACTGCTGGTGGGTGCAGACTGGTGCAACCACTGTGCAAATCAATATATAGATTCCTCAAAAAACTAGGATAGGAAATTCCATTCAATCCAGCTATTCCCCTCCTGGGTATTTTCCCAGAAAAATTGAAAAGATCATGTCACAGGGATATATGTGCACCCATGTTCATAGCAGTCCAATTTGTGATAGTTAAATCTTGGAAACAACCAAAATGCCCATTAAATACAGAGTGGATGAAAACATGTATTTTTATATAACAGAATACTACTCAGCCATAAAAATCATGATCTTGTGGCCTTTATAGGTAAATGGAGCCAAGCTGAAAATACCCTCATTACTGAAATAAATAGGACTCACATGAACAAATATCACATTATATCTTTAGTGTAAAAAATAACAAAAATTGTCCCAATCCTGGGATCCAAAAAATATGATAGATATTGTGAAAGTGAAAGGGAAGGAAAGTGCTCTAAAGAGTATAATGAAATGTATAGTGTGTAAGACAGTAGACCATATTACTGAATTTCCATGGGAACATTGAACAGAAGGATTTGTCCATGTTTGAATGTCTAGTCACTCTTTATGCTTTGAATTTGTAAATTTGGCAACTATTTTTTGAGACGACAACGAGTAATGTATCAACTAGTGATTCTGTGATGAGAATATTTTGTTCCTTTGAATGCCTTGAACTTGGTATTGTTCTACCCTTTTCTGCTTTTCTATTCTTTTTAATTTTCTTTAATTTTTTTGGAAAAAAGAAAAAGAAAAGAAAAATATGCAGTATAACAACCATTGTTAAATTTCTTTCATTCTGTTGTGAAAACTTATATTGACATTGTCTTGAGTTTATTGTTGTTTATGCCTTTTGCTTTTTGTTCTTTTCTGACTTTTCTCTTTTTAAAATAAAAAATAATAAAAATTGAAAAAGAAGAAATGTATGTAACAAAAGATGTGAAAGAGTTGTACATTGAAAATCAAAATACAATGTTGAAAGAAATAAAATGTCATAAAGTGTATAAAACATCTCATGTTTATGGCTTAGCAAACCTAATATTTTTAAGATGGCTGCATGCCCAAAAGATATCTATAGATTCAATTTAATTTGTTACAATTTTAATGGCATTTTTGCAGAAATTGAAATTTTCACTTTAAAGTTCATATATAAGTATAGGAGACACTATAGACAAAAATATTAAAATATTAACTGTTAAAATATTTTTAAAATCACATTTGAAGTGGTGAAACATAAATATCCAGAATTACTACTAAGTTATGTGCTGTTAATATAAGGATATCCGTAGCTGGAGATTACTGTGGGCACTGGATAGCACTGGGAAGTGTACTTGGGTTCTTATGATGGAGCTACATTATGCAAGGATGATCTATGTCCTTGAGGTTGCTCTGGGTTACAGCACTGGGCCTGGCCAGAGAAGAACCAGTAGAAAAAACTCAGGTAAATGGATGTGCCTTGACATCATGCTGCTTAGTAAAACAAATCAGACACAAAAATTTAAATATCTCAATGTTTCTCTTGTGTGAGAAACCAAAAAAGGTATATGAGGACCAAAATGGATGACTAGGGAGTAGAAAGAAATTGTTCAAATGGGAAGGGGAGCAATGGAAGGAGAAGGGGAAGAAAAAATGGAAAATGAAGAAAATAATGGAAAGAAAAATATGGAAACAGAGTTTTTGTAAATAAAGGTGGGGGAATGGTTGAATGGTGGGGAGGGGAGTGGAGAAAAAGAAGAGTCAAAATATATAATGTACAGGTACACTTTCCCTCAGTTGTCAAACGGCTCCAAGCTCAAAATTTCCACTACTTTAATAGTAAAGTTCAAAAAAAATTCTGCTCAATGTTTGTAATGTTGCTCCAGTCGACCTGAAAATCTGATTTAAAAAACCTATATTGGTTGAGAGTGCCCATATAAAGTTTAGTGCTTGTGTTAGTGCATAAGCCAATATCAATCCAAATATTTAAATACTAGATGAGCAAGCATTGCAATTTTTGTTAATTTTTATAAGATAACAGAAAATATAAAAAACAATTTAACAAAATTTACTCAATGATTTTTCTGTGTATAGTCTATCTTCCAACATTCAATATACAGTTAAACATTACAATCTGGATAGCAGTATCTATTATCTTCCAGAATAATTTTGAATTATTGACTATATTTGAATAACACACTTTTACACTATCATGTTTGCCTTTCCTTTTTTCTGTGGATGTTACAATTTTAATAATATGTCTGTCAAGTAAACATAATGGTGAAGACATCAATGATCGATGTTTTGATTGACTTTTCAGTATCCTGTATTTTGCAATTATTTGATCATTTAGACCTAACCTAAATTGTAAATTACTTTTTAAACTTCTTGTTCTGAATAAATAATGGAGAAATTCTATGCAGTTTGGTCCAGAAGGTGCATAAATATTTTATAGTAATAATTTTACTTGCTTCCTGATTATATGATAGATTGTTAAATGTTGGTCAACTCTGTCAATGCCACCCATAGAATTTTTGTAATTATTGACCATTCTTGGAATTCATTTAGTTTTGCTTCTTCTTTGAAATTGTATCATTTTTTATTAATAATTGTTTACCATAAGGAGATGTCTTTTTTTTCTTTCCATTTCATAATGCAGACTTTTTCTTTCTGACCTGCTAACATTTCTCCTTTTTTTTTCTCAGTTTTTCCTTTTGCGTATCTTTTGGCACTTACTTCCAATTCAGACTCAGTGTTCCTGAAGTGTCCATTTTGTACTGTAAAAGAATATCACCAATTTTTTCTTTCTGACCTGCAAACATTTCTCCTTTTTTTCAGTTTTTCCTTTTGCGTGTCTCTTGGCACTTACTTCCAATTCAGACTCAGTGTCGCTGAAGTGTCCATTTTGTACTGTAAAAGAATATCACCAATTTCTGGAGAAGTATAAAAATTATATCTAATCTGCTTATGGTAAGTTTTTTATGGGCATGGAATATAGCTCAGTGGCAAAGACCCTACCTGGCAAGTACAAAGTCATGAGTTCGATCCCTGTACCAGAGAATGAAAGCTTGTAACTTGTAAATGATAATTAACACATCATATTGTTACATTTCACTAGACACAAATATCAAAGACAAATAGAATCTTTTAAAACATAGTATGGATAGTCAGTATAAAACAAATGCACACTTGTGTATCTCCTGCAAACAAGAATAACTAGCTGAAAAGCAACCTATGAGAGTGGCACTCATGAAAATCACTACATAAACAAACATACCACCTGAGTGATGCTTGGGGTAAAATTTTAAGTGGTTAAACATTCCTTCTAGTGTTTTTTCTGTATGTGCTTTATTTGCACAAAATACCATAATTATGGATCCCATCAAAGTTATTGATACCAGTGCTAAAGCTATGAGGAAAATACTAAGAACTACAAAAGAGTTAAAGAAAAAAAATTATGAAATCTGTTAAAGTCCTGGAAAAATGCACTCACAAGTGTAATTTTTGGACCTATGAACTATTTATTTCATTTTCCATTATTTTTTGTGGAAAAATTATATTCAGTTCTTGAACTTGTTGGTGTTCACATAGTGTTTTGGAATGAATTGAGTTTGACAACCAAGACAACACTGTATAGATCAATTTAATAGAACTGAGATTTCATAAATTAAACCTCATGTCTATGGTCTTTTGATTTTTTTTAAAAGTTTGCCAACACTATTTAATATTAGAAGAGATTAGGCATTTTAATAAATGAAACTCAGTGTGGACCACATATCAAAATTAATCTCAAATTTCATCATATGTCTAAATGCAAGTTTAGTTTTGATAGAAAAAATATAAGATAAAACTATTGTCTTGGATTTGAAAACAGATTTTGAAATATTATAATAAAATGTCAGTTGACATGAGAAATGTATATAAAATTAATTTTTTGTGATGTTTTCTTTTCAGCCTCTGAGAGAACTGGGATTACATTCATGCACAACCTCATCTGGCATGGACAACTTGGTGAATTAAGACTCTCTCAAAAATGGAAAAAGAATAGAAGGTTGGGATACATCTCAGTGCAAATGTCATATGTTGAATCTCCAGTATAACAAAAAATTTAGTTAATTAAATAAAATTTTTGTGTATCTAATGTCAGTAAAACAAAAAAATATGAAAAAGAACTCAAGTAATGGTATAAAATATTTGTAAGGTATGTGTCAATCAAATTTATAATTCAGTGACAAAATACTAGAGAAGTAACTACTTAAAGCAAGTAAGCTTTATTTTGACTCATGTATCCTAACAATTCAACAAACAGATGTAAAATTTTAAAAAATGAAAAACTTTAAAGCAAAACTTTATACATGAATATTCATAAGAGCGCAGTTGATGGTAGCAAAATGTTGGAAATTTCTAATGTTCATCAATTTACGAATGGAAAAATGTATTGTGTGAACCATTTATATTTATATGAGAAATCCATAATAGACAAATGTATAGGTATAAATGTATATTAGTGGTTGTTATGGGTTGAAGTGAGATTGCATAAATGTGATTCTTCAAAAAGAGGTTACAATCTCAGAAGAGGATGGATTTCTTGTTTTCTAATCATATTTTATTGGTACATTTTAGATATATATAATGGTCACATTCATTATAGAGAATTTGTACATGATACAACTTGTTTTTCTTTTCCATTACCTACCCTGTCTTCAACCTCTCCTCTCCTCATTTACAAAACTTCATTTTCTTTTTTCCCTTCTTTTCTCATTTTTATTTTTATTTTTTTAAATTCTAAGGTCAATTTTTATTTCTACAGAAAAGGCAATCAAAACAACATAAAACACATTGAAAGGTATTACTGAGTGAGCTTCAAGTGGAGCTTGACTGTGCAAAGACTGAATCCAAAGGGAAAATGAAGGCCATCTTGTTTCTGGGCTGGGCCACTGGCTGTGCTGAAGGAAAGGGCAGACGGGGGACCCAGCAACCCAAGACTGACACCAGATAGGAAGCCGAGTCCAGCCAATTCCAATCCCACAAAGGGATAAACTGTGCCAAGAGAGGGCTATGGTAGGGCTGCTGCAGAGAGGAGTCGCAGACCTCTGTGGCACATTCTGATGGAGGAGCTTGGAATTTGAAATGGATATTCTGGTTTCTGCTCTGCCTTTGCTGACCAGTGGATCTTCTAACATTGTTGCAAGGAAGGGTGCCGTGTCTTGGCCTCTGGAGCCTTTCCACTGAGAAATTTGTCATCTTCTCACAAGCAGTGTCCTCAGCTGGTAAGCCCTCTCTCTGGAATTACCAGACCTGGCATTGAAGGTTTCCCTACATAGGCGAGGTAAGGTTGCAGTTCAATAAGGCAACACAGCAGGACTTGCCCATTTAATCCACATTGTTGTGGACACATGAGCCACATTTTTACAGAAGAGCTGAGTAGGCCTCCCTTTGCAGGGCTTTTCCTTTTTGGGGGGGGGAGTTTGGTGGGGAAGTGGTTATTTGTTTTGTAATTCTTTAAAAGGAAATTATAGACTGGCATCAGTAGAATTTGAACCAACTCCCATGCAGGGCAGTGTGACATGGGAGAAGAAAGACCACCAGAGCCATTTCTTCTCCTCTGCAGAAAAGATGGGACCTGGGAATTGATCCCTAAAGATATACTGAATGCAAATAGGGTGAGAATTGCAAGGGCATGTAAGGAAAGTGAACCACAACTATTATTTTTCCTTTTTTAACCTTATGGCTAAAGGTAACTTTAAGATTTTGGGTAAATTTGGAGAAGAAAAGAAACACCATGCTTTTGAAGTGGACTGAAGCAGTGATTTTTAAAACAAAGAAAGAAGAACTAGAATATCTGAAATTTTTAATCCTTTCTCTACAGGTTACTAGATCACTTTTGATTAAGAAAACTGTAGAAAGTTATTAACTGCCACAAGTGAATGCCAGGTGGTGGCACATGTCAATTTTCCACAGAGTCTGAATGCACTGCTCAGGGTCTCTGCCCACACTTGCTGGAATCATTTGTGGTAGATTTTAGTCGACAGGTTGCTTTTCCCCATATTTCTTTGTAAACTCTTCAGCATTCTTACAGAATTTTTTACAGTCCTTAGAGTATTCTTCAGGTAGGTCAGCCTGAAGTGAGTGCTCAGGCTGGGAGTCATTCACCAGTGCTATGAGGGACTGGATTACTTGGTTGGTCTTGGTCACTGGCTTGCAGTTCTCAGCACTAATTGCTGGCAGGCAAACTTGCCCTTTTTCATCAATGTTTGGGTGATAGATCTTTGTTTTAAATGTGATTTTTGGTGGTTTGAATGGGTACTCTGCTGAAAAGTTCATTTCAATTCTGAAGTCCCCCTGGTCATATGGAGGGTTGTCAGGAACAATAAGCCCTTGCCAAGTCAATAAATTAGCTTCATCAACCTGGATGTTACGG
>PVJX010050923.1:0-10493 GCA_004027295.1 Dolichotis patagonum | reverse complement strand
GTCAGTGTGCGGCTGTGCTCAAGGAATTAGTTTGTAGCAACCCACTGGGTCCTGGCCAGGGGCATGGCCCAATCCAAGCAGATTCCACCAATCTGCTGGGTGAAGGGAGCAACCAACTGAAGCCACTTCCTTATGGAGTTAAGGTTGTCCTGCCCAAATCCAACATGTCTTCCAGTCGGTTTCCCCTTTCCCGTGGGAGGGTCTTATTTCCATCATTCACTGCATGTTGATGCCGGTCCCTGAGAACTGCTGGGCTCCCAGACCTACGACTTCAGCGTGGCTGCGGTACAAATTCATGGTTCCTCTGGGTGGGTCGTGTGCAGGGCCGGGTCTGGGCGAGCCGCACACAAGGATGTTCAGCTCCACACTCCGGCCGCTCAAGCCAGTGGCATCGGTGCAGTTCGGTCCACCAGGTCGCTCTGGGGCACGAATTCAGGCGGCTTGAGGAGGGCACCATGCTTGCTGATCTTAGCTTCACTAATGGTAGCCCTGGGACCTCATATTTGAGCAGTTTTTTTAACTTTAGTTTCTTCCTGGGTTGAGAGAGTCCATCTCTCTCTGTTTGGGTCTCTCCAGGGTGTTAAATTCTGGCATTTAAGCTGTCTCTCTCAGAGAGGATCTCTCTCCAGCTACCTACCAGTCCACCATCTTTGAAAACTCCCCTCAGGAAATTTTGTTTGTAGTTTTATTAAGCTGTGAATTTTTTCCAGAACTGTCATATTTAATCAAATGTATTTATTAATACTTATCTGATATGTTTATATGCTTTCTTATTTTTGGTTTGTGAATATGTTATCTGTATAATTTTTTCTAATATTTAATATTTTTTCCTGGTAGTGATGTATTGTTTATTTTAATCAGAGTCAGATTTAATGTATTGATATTTTATATTATGTTCATGACAATAACTCCTTCCATTCCTCCCTCCTCCCCAGTTTTCAGTCTATGACTATTAAAAAATTGAGATATTTTTCTTTTTTATTTGTATTTCCTACCTTTCTATTGTTTTAAAGAAATAGTTTAATTTCTTCTGGAGCATATTGTGAAATTTTATATATGTAATGATATTAATTTTATCAGTCATATCATTTATTGGTAAAAGTTATACAGTGATATTGTCTCATAATTGACATTTTTCCTTTTTATTTCCAAATATATTCCATTTCTTATTTCTCATATTCTTTTTTTTTCTTTTTGTTTGGGTTAGTTTTGCCTATAGTTTGTATCTCTTATTGACATTTTCAGCATAGGTATTTATCAGCTCTATTTCTTTTAAATTTTATAATTACCTAATTAGTACTTTACCCTAACTGATTACCACTTCCTTCTTTCATTTGGTTCACTTTTGCTCTTTTTTTCTAGTATTTCAATTTAATTAAAAAAATAAAATTATTGAAAGCTCAGTACCTTATTCTGAATACTTTGGGGTTATTTTCAAGTGCCAGGCTCTTTTTACTTTTAGTATTATTGCATGTGACAGGTGCTACTACATGCCTAACCATTATCTAGTTCTTTCATTTTTCTCTAGAAGCAAAAGTCAGGCTTTGTTGAGGGCAGCAAACCATGTATCTATAATTGCTCAATTTGCTATCCTAACTTCTTGTAACTAGTTATGACATGAGCAAGGATCTGAACAGAGTAATGCAAGCACAGGTACCTGAATACAGTTCCTTTCTGAATAAAAAGACAAACGTTTACTGAAAGGAAAATCATCTACTTCTTTGTCCTTTTCCCTTCCTTCTCAACAAGTTTCCTCTCTAAATTGCAAATGTGATGCCTGGAGATAAAGGAACAGTCAAAGCAAAGGGACAGAATTTAGGAAAGCAAGGGTGGCAGAGCAGAAAGTAAGGGCTGCATTACCGTTTCTGATTACATAAGTCACGTGAAGACCTACTCCCCTGATGCTTATGCTTCTTGTGTCTTGCAGCTGATTGTATTACTAATAATAAACATGCTGCCCTATACCTAGAAAATGTGGCTTTCCAGAAGTCTACTTTTCTGTATCAATCATGAAAGACTAATTGCTATAGCATAGAGACTGCACAATATGAATAATAATGGTCCTTTTGTTTTGTTTAGGAATGAGCATGAGTTTAGCTCTGAACAAACAACTAGTGAAGTTGGCTTGGTTCCGGTACTTTAGGGAAGGGTTTATTTCAGGCAGGAGTTTGCAAGGAAAAAGGCCTGTTTTGGTGTAGATTTTGGTGTTTGGGAATGTGAAGCCCAGAACTATTGAAGCCATGTGGCACACTTAAGGGGAACAGCTGACACTCACTTGGTAGAGTAGAGACATGGACAGAATTTGGTGTTCTGATATGGTTGAAGGCTGCATTACATTAGGACTATTTGGAGTTTTGTAAGCTTATGAGTTCCCTTATTGTTGAAGCTACTTTAGTGGGCATTTCTAATACTTGCAGCCAAAACATCTGACTTTACCTGCCCATCAAATTTAAAGGAGAATTTTGCCAGATACATAAGCTGTGGTTGGAAGCTGTTATATTCTAAGGCTTGGAGAACTTCACTGTAAGCCTCCCTAGCCTTTAAAGTTTGTGTGGAGAAGTTTGCCATGGCCCTTACCCATTTACTTCTATATGTGATATTGTCAAGGTCAAAATGTTTGAAGGAGGTTTTTCATGTCTGAGGGCACCAGAGAAAGTATGCAGAAGCAGAATCAGCATCATAGCAGGCAGCAAACATAGCAAGCAGCCTCTGTCTTTATCAGTAAGCTCTCATGTCCTTACCACATATGTACACTCTTATGTGCTGGCCTCACTGGTGCATGCATGGTTGTCCAATGCTAAGTCATAATTACATAGCTGTATCTTTCTCTACATCAGTGATAGACAACAGATTGACATCCTCAGGTATCATCAGCTGCCCTGAGCTCTGAAGGAATCTGTCATGGCTTGCCACAGATATGTTGGCTTTCTCTAGCAGCTTTTAAAATTTTATCTGCATGATAGACTTCTGCAATTTTAGCTACAGTGTGATGCAAAGAGATTCTTTTTTGGTCATAGCTATTTGGGGTTCTATATGCCTCATCTGTGTATTTATTTATTTCCATATATTTGTGAAATTTTCTGGCATTATTTATGTGAACAAGTTTTTTATGCTGTGTTATCTGCTGATTTTTCACTTATTCCAATTATTCTTAGATTAGTCTTCTTTGCATCAACTAGCGGTTTTTGAATCCATTTTTCATGCTTTTTTGTTTTTATGACCACTTAGATTTCTTCTTTTATCATTATCATTGGGTATTTTCTCTCTGAGTTCTGGAAACATTTCCCAAGTTGGATTTCTAATTATCTATATTATTGTTCTGTGATATCTAACCTAGTTTCCTGCTTCCATCATATTTATATAGTTTGTATTTTTCTTTATATCTCTAATTTCTCTTGAAATTTAGGTAAAACATTCTTCTCAATTATAATGATAGTACAGTAAAATATTCAGAGTGTTTGTATAGGCTTCTCGTAGTAAAGTTATTTCATAAAGGGCATGTAAAGTATATCCATTTCTCAGGTTAATCCAGTTCTTTTAAACCAGGAATCTAGTAATTTCCCTTGTATATTAGTCAGCTTTCTATCACTATAACAAAATACCATAGATAATCAACCTATGAAGGAAAAAAGTTTATTTTGGCTCACAGTATTAATGGTTCCAGTCCATGATCAGTTGGACCCATTGCCTTTAGGTCTCTAGTGGGAGTTCTGAATGGCAGTGGTGCATAGCATGTGGCAGAGAAAAATTGTTTGCCTCACCATCAAGGAGAGAAAGAAAGAGACTGAAGTCTTAATATCCCCTGAAGGGCACACTCCCAATAACCTAACATCCCTAAGACCCACTCTTAAAGGTTCCACCCCCTCCTGGTAGTGACAAGATGAAGACAAAGCTTTTAATATGAGTGCTTTTGGGAGCTATTCCAGATCCAATCATAGTGAATTGCTGGCTTAATCTTATAGGTAAGTTTGCCTATAGTTGCCAGTTTTAGAATTTGAGACCCAAAAGAAGAAAAAACTTGAGACTCAGAGATGCTGTGTGTCTTTGTTTTAATCATTTAGTTGTAGGAAAAGGGGAAAGAGGACCTCCTATCTTTTCTGTGATTTTATTTTTCTAGTTTATTCTAATTGAGAGAAACATGAAAAGACCGAAGCTTAGGCAATTGGGCGACCCAAACTTCACAAGTGAGCCAATATACTTCCTCCCTTGTTTATCACAGCAGTGGGGATAGCAAAGGGCATGCTTCTGGCTGTAAATGGCCTGACTACCCTTGCTAGGAGCCATTTGGCACATTATGAGTGAGTGCAGTGGACACTGTGGCCTTCCCTTCGGTATACTGACCCACATTTCATTTTCAGGAGTTGTTCATAGGGCTAAATTTTGAATCCTCATTATACAATCAGTTAAACTTCTCTCTATGAACTGGGGAACGTTGTGTTTGATCAGAGGTCATTGGCAGAAGCTACAGTCAGTCATAAAATGGAAACTTCAGTTCTCCACATGTTACTGTAAAATTTGATGTGGTGTCAAGCATTTTCCACAAGTTACTGTTTTTCCTTTTCACCCCTCAGAGTTAGCCTTTGCTATTCTACAGAGCCATACTAAGAGCAGGTCTTAATATCTTAGGCTTCTATGCCTTGGAACTTGTGTCTGAGTCTTGTCGCAAGAAAACTATATTCATTCCTTCAAAAGAAGTGATCTTTCTTCCTTCCTGCCTGAGTATATCTTGCGTTTTCATGAGTTTACTGGAAAAAAAATGATCCTCACTTCAGTGTAAGTGTTCAGTCATAAGAATAGGCTGGAGTCCAGGAGAAACAAACAATGGTTCGATCCTATTGTAGCTTTCCTGCCAGTAGGCAATTCACTAATCTGCCTAGAAAGCAATTTTTATCAACAGTACTATCCAGTCTATAAAAAGAAAAAGGCTCTAACCTTAGGGATAATTGGCCCCATTGTTGCGCTAAAGTGTATTGAGCTATTTGTTTTTGCTCTTTATAAGTGTTGAGTCATTCCACTGGCCTCCCTAGGTTTTAGTGTCTACTTTTTTTTTTATTAAATATGATTAAATTCTTTTACTTTCTAGTTTCCTGAAGTTGGAAAGGGTTTTTGAATTTGTTTCAAATTTTCCGCCCTCACGTGGTCTATTTCAGATGTCATTTGTTCACCACCCTCTCCTGATACCCTCGTAATCTTGGCTTTATTATCTTGTCTGATCTGATGAGACATTGTCCCAAAGAAAATCAATGCTCTACTTCAGGGAATTCATTCTTATTTCATTTTGAGACAAGGTATTGTTAAGTTGACCAGCCAGTTTCAAACTTGTGACTCTCTTGCTTCAGCCCACTAAATAGCTTGGATTATAGATGTGTGCCACTACTTCTGGCTGGAGAATTCTGATGAATAGAATGACCTCTCTCTTTAATCTTGACATACGGCTCCTTTTTAGCATTGGCCAGAAAGGAGGACATATTCTGGTGCTTTATTTCTTCCTGTCCTTTGAAACTTCATTTGCAGAATTGAGGCTTGGTTAATGTTATCCCTCTCCCAATGATTACACCTCTGTGACTAAGATTTATTTATTTTCCCCTTGAAGAATCACAACTCTGTATTTCATGCTTTTATACATTAAGAATTAGAATGGTTAGACTTTCCTTCAGTTTGATTCTAGTTGTACTATATCTTGCCTAAGTTGGGAGAAGTTTCTGAATTCTATTAGCGTACTATGAACCAGAGTAGACAAATTGTCTGCTATATTTTTATATTTGAGAGATTAAATAAGTGGACTTTTAATGCCAACTTGAAACCAGTAACTAGTTCTCTTTGGCTTATCCTTCATTTTCCCACAACCTCACTTAGATTGTTAGCTCTGTACCAGCAACTCATGTGGCACAGTACTGGATTGTTGGGAGTGCTTGCTTTCTTCCCCTCTCTCTGAATTCTAATATTCTTAATAAGTCAACTCAAGTTATTCTTTCTCTATTAAAATATTCTGCAGTCATTCTGTCTTAATAGGATATAATGTAGGGGTTTTCAAAACAGCAGGACAATATAGACGATTGAACATTGCTTTGAACATGTTAACCAGTTTCTGGTTGAATGAATGACTGGCAAATTAATCAGGATCTGTTCACAGGGCTATTTTTATTGTTGTGTATCTAAGACATACTGGTACATAAAACAAATATTAAGACACATGAAAACTCAAATAAGCACAAATATAATTATAATGAGGGACCTCAATACAGCACTGTCACAAATACAGCTTAACTAGACAAAAAGCAATGAAATATTAAATCTGAACCAATTTTTTTTGGGGGGGGTACCAGGAATCAAACTCAGGTGCTGTATTGCTGAGCTATATCTGATTTGAATCAAACTTGAACAAATGGATTTAGATTTCTACAGAGTGTTCCACCCCACAATACACATTCTTAATTGTACATGAGATGTTCTCCAAAATAGACCATATACTAGGTCATAAAATGTGCTCAAGTGAATGCAAAGTAATTGAAATTACCCCATGAATGTTATCAGATCATAGTGCATTGAAATTCGAAATGAACAGTAAAAGAAACCACATGAACTTCATAAGCTCATAGAAATTAAATGTCTCCTAAACAACCAATGTGTCACAGATGAAGTTAAAGAAGAAATTACACAGTTTCTACACTATATTGATAATCACAATACAATTTACCAGAACTTATGGGATACAATGAAAGCATTTCCAAAAGTGAAATTTATGGAGGCAACTTCCTGTATCAGGAAAACCAGTGACCTCAAATAAGCAACTTAATGTTGAATGTCAAGTTTCTAGAAAAAGAGCAAGTCAAGTGTAAAGCTCATGTGAGGGAGGAAATTAAAAAGATCAGAGCAAAAACTAATGCAATGGAGACTAAGAAAACAACATAAAGAATCAATGAATTGAAGAGTTGGTTCTTTGAAAGATTAAATAAAATTTAAAAAGTTAGCCAACATTATGAAAAATGAGAAAAAAGACTCAAATTTATGCAATTAGGAAAGAAAAGGGTGAAATCACAACAAACCCTGCAGAATCCAGAAGATCATTGATACCTACTTTGAGAACCTGTATTCTCATAAGATGGAAAACATGGAAGAAATGGACAGATTCCTATACATATGACTTACCAAAGCTGAATCAAGAATATATAAAAATTCTGAATAACCCAGTATCAGTCAATGATGAAACTGAAGATGTAATCAAAACCCTACCAACAAAAAAAGCCCAATCTTGATGGATTTACTGCTGAATTTTACAAGAAATTTAGAGAACAATCTAAAAATGGGCATCTGAGATGAATACACATTTCTCAGATGAAGAAATACAAATGGCAAGTAAATATATGAAAAAATGTTCACCGTCATTGGTCATTAGAGAAATGCAAATTAAAACAACACTGAGATTTGATCTCCAGAAAGAATGGCCAAGATCAAGAAATTAACCAATAACAAATGCTGGAGAGTCTATGTGGAAAAAGAAACCCTCTTCCATTGTTGGTGAGAATGAAGACTGGTACAACCACTTGAAATCAGTGTGGAAATCACGTTTCTCAAAAAGCTAGGATTAGTGGTTCCATTCAACTCAGCTATCCTGCTTTTGGGCATTTTCCCAGAAGAATTGAAAACATCATGCCACAGAGATATATATGCACCAATGTTTATAGAAGTACAGTTTGTAATAGCCAAATCTTGGAAACAACTCAAATGCCCATCAACTGAGGAATGGATAAAAAAGATATGTTTTTATACAATGGAGTACTAGTCAACTATGAAGAAGGATCACATTGGGGCTTTTATAGGTAAATGGATGCAACTTGAGACCATACTCATAAGAGAAATACATCAGACTCATGTGTAAATACCATATTGTCTCCCTAGTGTAAGAATCATCTTGGCAGAAAGGTGTGACAAGAGGAGAGCTGATCTCATGGTAGCCAGGAAACAGAGAAGGTTGGAAAGACAAGAGAAAGATAAGATGAGGCCAGGGGCAAGACATATGTTTCCAGTTACACCTCCAAAGATCTACTTCCTTCAACCAGGCTCTATCTTCTAAAAGCACACTTTGCTATGAATTCATAAATGGATTAAACCATTGATAAGCACCTTGTCTTTTTACTCGTTGCTGAGACAAGATACCTGACACCCAAAATTAGGGAAGGAAAGGTTTATTTCTTACAGTTCTCTGAGTTTTCAGTCCATACTCAGTTGGTTCCATGGCAGCATGGTGTGGTGGGGCAGCCATTCCTGGCTGCTGCAAACAGCAAGACATGAACCAGAAAGAGAGTGACACACCTTCTTCCTGCCAATACATCACATGCTGGCTCTACGCCTAGGTGAGTGTAGCACTCACACCACCAATCTGAGCACTAGACAACAAACCAATCACAAATGCTAGATTTGGTCAAGTCCATAATCGCATGACGCTTGGGGGCCACTGACATAAACTATGACACACCCTCATAATTTAATCACTTTCCAAAAGCCCCATCTCTGCATACATGAGATTGGAGAGGGTGCCTTTTGATTCAAATTTTAGCACAAAGTAAATGGAATAAATCTGAACAATGTAAGATAGTAATATATAGCCTATAGCCAAGAAAACTAAAGGACTTGGGAGAGAGGAATAATGTCATATCTTTCACTCAATTATGGATAAAATTGAAAGATGGGAAGTTATAAAACCCTAATAATTGAAAACCATGTTTTCCTCAATATTTTCTTATCCTTTAAGAAATAATATCTTGTGAAGTAAGAATATTGATTTGATGTTCACAATTCCCATTTATTTTCCTTCTGTTAGATTCAAGTGAAATTAAATCCAGTATGTTTTATTAAAAACAGTATGATCCTATTGATGTAAATATCATTGTACCTACCTATTTGTAGTGGATTGGTAACTGGTGGTCAACTTAGACACCAGCTGAATAAAATCAGTGGGATACTGAATGTGGATTGCCCACCTGAGGACTGTTGCCAGAATAAAAAGGAGATCTGGAGAGGAAGAAGCAACATTGTGTATTCATCTAGAATCTGTTGTTGTTGTTGGGAGCCATTGGTTATCCTGGAGGAGCTTGTTGTGCTGGCTCCCCTGATATGTACTTGGTATCATTGGAGGAGCTCGGGACCTTGTCACTGAGAATGTTATAAAATTACTTCAAAAGTAGATGATTACTTTTCATGGTCTTACTTTCAGTGGAAATTGGAAGTGGTTACAGGTCTCACTACTCAGTTATTATGGGTGACATGCTTCCTGGCTTTGTCTTCTACCTGTTTTCTGAGTGGAGAGGATACAGTTTTAATGCACAGTTTGTGTCTTTCTCCTGAAAATGATAGGAAGAAAGAATTACAAAGCTTTGCTGTGTTCTCCATCAGAAAGGTACTTGTAGATAGAATATTTTGTTCCTCAAATATAAAACTAGCCTTCATAGGTGGAAAGACTATGATTTTTGCCAAAATTACTTGCAAAGCCAGCTTACTCTTAGACTCCTGAGAATGGCAGAATCTTGGTGGGTCTTCTACTGTGTCTTCTGTGTTTAAGTAGGATACTGCATAAGCAGCATTCCACTTTCCATCATGTTTTCCTTCTCTTCTCCCTTCCTCTTTGCCCTCCTTGCTCCTTTTGTGAGACGTTCTCAGCCTCTTTCCAGATTGCTGCTGTGCTGTAGTTCACCTCTTAAATGTCTTCCAAATGATAATGCTAAAGTGTTGGTCCATAGCCTGGGATCCTATTGGGAAGGGCTTTACCAGGATTATGTATGGATTCCAGCTAAGTTTTAATTAGTAACTCTAAAGTTTCTTTCACTTGATATGGCCATATTGTGCCATGATGTTAGTTTCTGACTTTATTCTCTGTGGTCTGTATAGTGGAAAATCCAGTTGATTTAGAAACTTGGGCTCATGCATAGATGTTGCTAGAATAGTTACGGGTATGGGATGGTTATGGTGGGTGATCCAGCGCTCTGGTAGACCAGCCTGGTTTTCTCATTGTCATGGATCCTATGCAAAGTGGGTATGGAGTAAAGTGTTTCCAAAGGATCCCAACAGGAGCCACTAGACTCTTCCTAGTTTCTGTAGGTCTTAGAGCCTTTGATTCTGATGATTGGGACTGAAGTTTGTCAAGGGAAATAGACTTTAGAGTTATGCTGGAGGAAGATGTCTGGCCCGAGTTTTAGATCATTATGCTTAGTGGTTCTGAGCAATACTTGGGCATATTTTTCTAAAGCTACTCATTAGAAAATAGAAACCTTGTTGTGATGAATCTGGCCTATCTCCAGTGAGGTTGGCTTGATGTTTCTTCTAGAAGCTCCAGATTATGTTTGGACTTTCCACACTTAGTATGGCAATAAAAGCAAACAGTCCTGGTGGATTTAGTTGTATGCTGGCTACAGAGGGATTTAATCTCTTGCATAAGCAGTCCAGCAGCAGATCCACTGGCATCAAGCTTACACTCCGAAATGAAGATAGTAGGACTT
>PVJX010050922.1:0-10500 GCA_004027295.1 Dolichotis patagonum | reverse complement strand
TGTGATCGTGCAAGCTGTGACCCGGCTCTCCGGGAAACTGAGGCGAGGAGGATCACACGCTCAAGCCCAGCCTCAGCAATTTAGTGACTGCGCAAGATCCCAGCTCAATCAAATCAACAACGGGCCAGGGTATGTAACTCAGTGCGAGGGCCCAGCACCGCAAAAGAAATTTTTTTTAAAGGGGGTCAACTTTTTTTTTTAAATTTTATTTAAAGAGAAAAAAAAAGCAATACAGAAAAAAAGGGTAGAAAAAATACAAAACCTCAAAAAAAACCCCATAAATCACTAGTTGACAACCACATACTGTCCTCCCAGAAATAGCTGTTCATGTTACAAAATTAAGGCAAACAAAGTGAGCACACAGTGAGGCTGCAAACAGTTACAAAAAAACAGGATGGAATAAAGCCAATTGAGACAGTATAGTGAAATTGGCACAGAACATCAAAGCAGGTCACCAGGACAACAGTAACAGGCAACATTGTATATCTCCTTGTCTTCACAATAGTTGTTCTTCTACTAGGTACAGCAAAATCAAAGAAATACACAACATTATAGAACACATCAACACAGAGTATTGAATAGAGCAACACCGTTAATCAGGACAAAGCAAAACGACGATAAAAATATCTGCCTTCAGAGATAGTAGAAGGAAACTCCCCCGACTTGCTGTACCAAATATGGTCACCTCCTAAGAGATACCCAGATCCCTGGATCCCAATTGTTAACGGGGTGTGTGTGTGTGTGTGTGTGTGTGGTATGTTTGATTCTAAGCCCGCGCCCCGGTAGGCAGCAGGCTGGTTACTGGTTGGCTCGGTGCCCTAAGTTCCAGCATGGCGCGAATCTCAGGAAACGCTCTTGCTTCTTGTTTCCCTGCCCTGGGGTGGCCGCGGCTCCCGAGACCACAGTCACTTACCAGGGCAGAAGGCTGCTTACTCTAAAGGGGGTAAAATTAAACTCAACAAAACAGAACAGAATGGGACATAAGAAAGCATAAATTTCCAAGCTAGACAACCAGAGATCTTCACAATCTATCATATTGTCTCGTTTTCTTCCAAATAGTTGTCTATATGTTCACATACAGAGAATTCATACAAACAACATAGTCAACCTATCAAAAGATGTCCAGATCACTGGCTCCCACTTGCTAACACGGGGGGAGGGGGGACACGCTCACAGCCGCTCACCAGGGAGGGGAGCAGTTGCTTCTAAAATTTATCCTTTAGTAAGCTGTTTCCTTCTGATGAATTGACCATTACAGTTCCAAAGTTCTGAAATGGCCAACAGTCCACAGAAAGAATTCTCTTTAGGCTCCTGTTTGAAACCAGCAGCTACAGCGATCTGCTGGCCTTGCTTCAGGGCCAAAAGAAATACTTCTTTAAAAGGGTTTACAGTGGATAGGTAAATGGTAAATTATATCCAAATAGGAGTCCCGTAAGAAGAAACTAGAAGCTGTATTTGTTGGCACAGTCCCACCACTCTGGGAAGCTAACAGGAGGACAAGTTTGAGGACAGCTTGGGCAATTTAGCAATACATCAAGACCCCGCCTCAGTTAAAATTTTGCGAAAGGGCTGGGGAGATACCTCAGTGCAGAGGCCTCAGGTTCAATCTCCAGCACCACTAAAATTTGTATTTAAAAAGGCAGATTGTCTAAACTGTTCAGGTGATGAAAATACTCCCCTCAAACATAGCCATGCAACACAGATTTGAAACAACACCCTAATATGAAGTACATATCAATTAAAGAAGGATTTGCAAACATAGGGGGGAAACCTTCCCACTTTTAAATCAGAAATATAATTATTAGCTGGGCAGGGTGGTGCACACCTGTAACCCAGCACTTGGCAGGCTGAGGCAAGAGAACTGCTGTGGGCTCAAGCCCAGTCTGAACTACGCAGTGAGACCCTGTTTCCAAACAAAGAAAAAGAAATGTAATTGTTCAGAATATAAATGGACAAAAATGTCCAAGATGTCTAGTGGATAAGGAAGATATGATAATTGAAATTAGATAAGAGCTGCAGAAAATCATATAAAAATGAAGAATGAACTATAGGTCTAAAGAAGAGATTTTATTAAAAATATTAAGTGACATTGACAAGAGGTATAAAAACAACATAGAAAGCAAACAAAAGAGAGACAGAGAAAAGGGAAAATGCTAAGATAACAACTTTGTCTTAAGCATATCTTAAAGTAATTGTTAAAGTTTTAAATTAAGCAACTAATATGGAGATTTGATATGCAATTTAATAGTTGCCCCAAATTATCAATTAACCTTTAAATTTTTTTCTTAGAATATTTGTTTTAGTGTGTAGGTCTAGGTTCAATTCACAGTACTCCTACCAATGCTACCAAATTGGTACCAATGCTACCAATACCACACTGATACACATGCAAGAGAGATAGAAAGGAAGAAGCAAGCTAGGCATGGTGGTGTACACCTGTAATCCAATGTACTCAGGAGGCTGAGACAGGAGGATTTCCCTGAGGTCAAGGCCAGACTGGGCTACATAGATGAGTTTAAGACCAGCCTTAACAACATAAGTGAAGCCCTGCCTCAAAAAAAAAAAAAAAAAAAAGAAAAGAAAGAAAGAAAGAAAGAAAGAAAATTCAGACAAAGAAAAGATTTGCCTTGTAAGTACAATGCAAATCTAGGCCAGTTTAGAAGCACTACCCTATGCTGGAATGTGACACAGTGAGCAACATAACTGCGTTGCTATGAGCTCTTACTCCTTCACAGGACCCCTCCCTCCAGGCTGCTCAGGAGATGGGCTCACAAACCTAAACTAAGCTAATCGTACCCACATACCACTGTGCAGGCATCTAGGAGAAGCACTTTATCTAAACTGGGCCAACTCAAAAGCTACCCTGAGCCTTGCGTTGATTCTCTCCAATTGTAGGAAATAAATATGAAACTCCATGGTATCGGAGGCTGCATTTCCTGTCTTATGGAGAAAACCAACTGGCAGTCAGACCAACAAGTGATCACATAGACACTAAGACAAGAGGATGAGAAAGGCCCGCTATGGTTCCCGGTGCCCACCTTGAAGCCAAGGTCCCCCTCTGCCCGTGGGTTAGATTAACCTGAATTGATACTGTTCACCAGTAAGTGACATTTTGGTCTCAGCCTCAGCTGAGATAGGCGCTCATAACTTCAACTAATCTCAACATAGCAACAACAACCACCTCTGGCTCTTTCCCTGCTGCCTCTTCCCGTGTGCTCTTCGCTGTGGAGAGCTGAGGGGTGACACCACTTAACACGTCACGAGCCCTCTCTTTCTCTGGTCTCTCCTCTGGTTCTGCAGAGTCTACGACAGTTTTCAAGTTGTCTGTTTTCGTCACTGCCTTCTCTTTCATTGTTTTGACTTTTGTCAGTGATTTCCTGAGACTTTCAACTGTTTTGTCCTGTAAGAGGATAAAAGAAAGATGAAGACTTGTTTGATCGTTATAAATAACAGACAAGCATAACTCATTATTATTTTTTTTAATTTGGAAGAGGTGTGTTGTGTTACTGTTTGGATGTGAGACGTCTCTCAAAATCTCGCGTGTTGGAGGCTTGGTGCCAGTGTGGCAGCGCTCAGGGCTTGGGGCTTAGGAGATGATGCCCTCAGGAGGGCACCAGCCTCATGGATGGATTCATTCACTTAAAGATGCACAGCAGGACTGTGGAAACTTTAGGAGGCACTTTAGGAGGCGGGTCTGCTTGGAGGAAGGAGGTCCTGCAGGGGCTCATTCTGTCCAGGCTGCACTCTTCTTCTCTCTGCTTCCAGCTCCCCACAGTAACATTCTGCCTCACCACAGGCCCCAGACATGCAGCCCACTGACTGGGACTCACATCCCCACTGGGGGACAGAATCAGTTTCTCCTCTTTTAAATTGATCATGTCAGGCATCTTGTCACAGGGGTAGGAAAGTAACACATATGGGAAGGAAAAGAAATTCCACGGTTTCTGAAGAGGCTGTTTCTCTATCATTGTGCTCGTTAATAACCAACATTCAAATACAGAAATAAAGAAAATAATTGGATGCACATATAAGGGAAATATTGCTGATGAAATATTGCTGATAAACTGGTGTATTTGTCAACCAACCAATCAAGCATTTAGTGCATGTTTAGCTTTTGAAATAGTATAATTAAAGCTAGAAAATTCAAAGAAGAGGAAAAATAAGATGAAAAACTTTGAGCCATTATCTCGATAAGAGATTACATTTATTCCAAGAGATGGAGGGAGGGGAGAGGGAGGGGAAGGGATGGGGAACAAAAAGAGTGCGGATGTGAATGCGCACGTTCCAGTGGCCCACGATGGGTGTAATTATTATGTGCTGCAAACATGAACTCAGAGAAATCTGAAAAATTAAAAAGAGGCTACATTTACTAGTTTTATACTAAAATAAAAATCAAGGTATTGATAGCCATGATACTTAGGATAATAGTTTACCTTTGAGAAATAGGAGGGTAAATGTGGGCTTCGAGGAGACTGGTAATTGTGTGTTTCTTAAAATGATCAGTGGGCTCACAGGTTTCTCTATTTTATTTTTATTTTATTTGTTTGGTACCGGGGATTGAACTCACGACCTTGCGCTTGCCAGACAGGCACTTGTGCCACTGAACTAAATCCCCAGCCCCTCTATTTTATTAGTCTATAGGCTTTAATACTATACATTCTTCCGCATGTGTGTAAGACAATTTTAACATTAGATTTTGTTTTGGTTTTTTGTAAAGTTCAGTGAGAACCAGGCAGCTAAAATAGGAACGGACTAAAGTTAAAGTTAACTTTTGAAAGCCCCACGTCCTTTACTTACTTTTAGGATGTTTACTTTTATCAGTTGACTTTTCATAGTTTTATTTGACAATTTCAAATCACTAAGCTGTTTCTGAAGTTTCTGGATTTTGTCCTCCATTCTTAGTGTTGTAGCAATCTGCAAATTCTGCTGAATATTCAACAACATATCTAATCGCTTGACCTTGTCGTGCTTCTCTGTCAAGGAATTCTGCAATGTGGAGGCGTCCTCTGCAGAAATTAACTGTCAGAATAAAGAATCGCGCTTTAGAACGTTATTCTATACCAGCACAATAACACATCTACTCTAGTCTTGAAACCTGCAGACAATAATACATAACTAAAATATATTTTCACCATAAATATGTACTTTACTAGTGAAAGAATCAGGAAAATAAAACGTAACAACAAAAGTGATGACAGTATTCCAAGGGCACAGTTAAATAGACAGTTTTAAAAGTTCTAAGTAGCAGCATAGATTAGTTCATCTTTTCTAGGAATGCAACACAAGGAAATAATAAAGTGTTAAACAAAGATGCATTACTTTATTCCCTTACTGAACATGGAACCAGTTGCTTTCCACAGAACTACTACTAATCTTTTTTATTTTTTATTTTGGAACAGGGTCTCACTAAGTTGCTAAATTTCCAAGTTTAAGCCAGGCTGGGCTTAAACATTTGATCTGTCTGCCTCAGCCTCCCAGCGTGCTGGGATTAATAATAAGTTTGTAATACCACAGTAGCACACAGATATTCTTTACAACACTATTGGTAACAAAAACAGCAATGAAGCTAGACATGGTGGTCTGTGATCCCAGCAATCAGGAGGCTGAGACAGGAGGATTGCTATGAGTTTGAGGCCAGCCTAGGCTACATAAGCAAGTTCAAGTCCAGCCTGCACTACATAGCAAGACCCTGTCTTTTGAAACTCAGTTTCATTGTTATGTTCACCCTTTTTTTCTTTCTTTAAAAATTAAATTAAATTAAAATAAATAAAAAACAAAAATAAGTTTTAAAAATCAATGAAAATGCCAAAAAACAATAATTTAACTATATAATGATAAAATATACATTTCTTAGAAATTCCCTCAAAAATATTCATCAGAGAAAGTAGTAATGATACAGTTAAATGAAAGGAGCAGGATTAGGAAAAACCATGCCTGTCTCAATTATGCCAAAATGTGCATAGACAGTAATCAGAAGGAAATGTTTCTGCATGACAACCCTGGTTATCTCAAAATGTAGCATAACTGATGTTGTTTAATGATATTCTATTATTCTGTGCTTTACAAATCTTCAGTAATCACATGAATTTTTTTATCATATGAATTTAACTATATTATGAGAAACAGTTATTTTAAGTGTTATGATGAAAATATTATGACAAATTTCAATGCATTAAAAGAAATAAAACAACACATTAAGGGACAAGAATAATAACAACATCATTTTACTAAAGAAGAACCCTGAAAGACTAAAAGATAATGGTAACATCTAATCTCCATGTAAAAGTAAAGTCTAAAGCCAGTTATCAGGTATAAAGATTCACAAATGACCTTGTCATTTATACAAGGAATTAAAGGTTATCCTTCCAAAGCATCACTTCTTGGGAAGCGGTTGGAGAATGTCTTCCAATAAAATAAGAAATGAAATTTTTAAAAAGAAGATACAATTCAGGAAATGGTGATTCCTAAGGAGGAGAGTAGAAAAGAAAAATCACAGGATCACGCCCATGCCCAGACCCACAGAGCAAGCCCAGGCTGAGGCAAGAAAATGCAAAACTTTGCAAGAGAAAAAGAGAGAGTTTTAAACACTAGAGGGTTATTAAATACAGTGTTCAAGAGAAAACAACTGATATTGAAAATTATACATGAAAACACAAAGACGGCATTAACTAAGAAAAATAAAAGGCAATAAAGAAAGGAAATGTAACAAGAATTTGGGCCCAAAGCTTTTGTAAATATTTACTGTCATAGTTAAATAAATGTTGATTATAGGTTTCACTAAAAATACTGATACGACTATATTGGGAAAATGGAAGGGGTAGGTGGAAAAGTGGTACAAGAGAAAACTTTACTGGGAAAGCAAGAGATAATGTCTAAAATAGGTAATTCAAGATACAGCAGTGTAAACAAATTGGAGAAGTGGAAATTAGTACCAGAAACCATAGCTAAAAAGAGTTAAAAGTGTGCATCATCTTTCCTTAAACTGCACTTAGCAGCAGATGAAGAATCAGTTCCACAGAATACATTGAAAGGAACAAGAGAGAGCAAAAATAAAAAGGCTCGTGACTGGACACCATGAATTAATTGTTCAGTGTAACTTTTATACCTGCTAGAATCACAGGAGTGTGTCATGCCTGGCTTGAGCGTTCTTTGTGTGTGTGGGTAGAGGCAGGGATGGAACTTAAGGACTCAAGCATGCTAAGCACAGTCTACCACCAAGTGAGCTACATTCCAGCCCCTAGATTTTCAATTTATTATTACTGAATTACAAAATATTTTTCAGAATTTGTTTCATCTTTTCCATATGTATACATTCATTCCATCTGTTTCTTCTTCCTACTTTATTGTATTTTCACCTTCTATCTTTCTTTGTTAACCAGGCTGCCTGGCCATCTATTTTCTTTGCCATAGAACATTTTATTCTTTTATTTTAGTTTACATATAACAAGAATATAGTATAGTGTAAACGTAACTTCTTTGTGTGCTGGGAAACTAAAAAGTTCATGTGACTCATTTTATTGTGAAATTTGTTTTATTCCAATGGTCTGGAACCAAGTCAGTAACATCTGTAAAGGTCACTGAGATTAAAACGGCAGGAAGAGAGTTGGGACGACTATTACTGCGTTCTTCAGGTCTTTTCATATGACTTTAAGGGATGTGGAAGGCATGTGTTATTTTTACATCCTGAAAATTTAGCAAAGCATTTACATTTTGTGTGTATGGAAACGAATCATCATGATGCAGATACTCAGAAGCTGAGGTGGAAACTGCACTTCCCTGAACTCTACTTGGGCGCATGTTTTGCATCATTTCACTGAGTGCTTGGCATGTTTAACAATGAAGGGCCCAGGAAGTACTGGACTGGGGCTAAAGGCACAGCTCAGTGGTCGAGCACTTGGTTAACACGTGTGAGGCTTTTAGTTTGCATCCCCGCCACAATAAACACGTGCATACCATCCTGTGAATCTGAATGAATGTGCTGAAAGACCGAGCCTATGGGGAAGGTCTGAGCCGCAGCATAAAAGTAGGGTAACACAGGTTAGAGCATGACAGGTAATTCAGGGGAGAGTTTGTGAACTAGAAACAGTTTCTTCAAAATAAGTCGTACTGCAGCTTACTCATTTGTATCCTAAATTGCCTTTTTCCGAACAGATGCGGGGAAACAGAAAACAGAGAAGGTAATGGTTTCTATAGTAATTACTGAGAAATCTCATCAATGATCCTTTACAAATACCCACGATATCTTGCGGTCACAGTGCGTGAAATTTCAGCATCAGTCATTCCTCTGAATTCCTTTCAGTCTAACCCTCTTCTGAAAGTGCACTAAGATATGCGATCACAGGCGTCCTCATAACAGCATCAAATATGGCCACTAATCGCCAAAAGGAAACATGGAGAGAGAAGAGAATTTGGGTTTTTTGTTTAGTCTGTGTTTGTTTGTTTGGAGACAAGCTCTCACTATTTAATTCAGGTTGGATGTGAACTCATAGCGATCCTTCTGCCTCAGCCTACAGAGTGCTGGGATTACAGGCGTGCACTGCCACAACCAACTGTGCTTTTGTTAATATGGCAAAAGGGAAGCTGGGCCTAGTGGTGCATGGCTGTTGCTCCAGCCCTCTGGGAGGCTGAGGCAGGAGGACTTCAAGTTTGCTCACAACCTGAGTCACGTAGCAAGTTCAAAGCCAGCCTGGAACATAGCAAGATCCTGTCTCAAAAACCCAAAGAAGCTGTGATGGTGGCAGTGGTGGTGGTAGAGGAGGAAGTAAAGAAGGGGAGGGTATTGCTACAAATGTTTAAAGCTTCTGATTTTATTAAAAAGTCTGTTTGCAGTTGGGCGTGGTGGTGCACCCCTGTGATCCCAGCACTTAGGAGGATGAAGCAGGAGAATCACTGTGAGGTAAAGGCCAGCCTGGGCTATACAGTGAGAACCTGTCTAAAAAAAAGAAAAAGAAAAAAAGTATTGATAATATGAACACTTTAAATATTAGATAAAGGTAACATTTTTAGTAAAATAAAGTGATTATTTTCACTGTGAAAGAAATGCTTGCATTTCAGGAAATTCTTACTTTCTTCCTGTCCAGGTCTAATTTCCCTTGAAAAAAATCAGCGACAGCAACGTTTCCTCCCAGACACTTGGAGGGTCTGCTGGGCTCCCTGTAATTTCCTCCAGCGTGGGGCGATTCCCCGGCAGGCTCTTCACACATCCGATACAGCCGCTCCCGTCCCTTAGTGAGCTTCTGGATTTTCTGCTCCAGGCCTTCAATCCTCTGTAAGAAAAGGTATATTTAAAGGACTTCCTGGTGTGCATGCTTCCTGCATCATTTCTGCATGCACTTCCTTTTCTGTTTACATCAACAGATGAGTAGGGGCGGGGGGTTAGCTCAGCAGCGTAAGCGCCTGCCTGGCAAGCACGAGGTTATGAGTTCAATCCCCCGTACCAAAAAAAAAAAAAAAGTAAAATAACCAGATGAATAAGAAAGATTTTAAAAGAATTTTAACATATATAAAGCAAAGAAATAAATAGAAAACACTGATACACACGAATAACATACTTTAGTACTGAGAAAAAGAGTTGCACAATTTTAAGAGTGCAGAAAATTTAAAAATGACACAAAACTGGAGAGACTGGAGTGTCGCTCAGTGGCAGAGAAGTTTGCCTAACACAAAAGATTTGATCCCCAGCATGGAAAAAAATATTAGAATACAATAAATAAATAAAAGGAGACTTGACAGTTGTGTGGCAGGTTCCATTAACACTCAATGTCAGATTCTGTAGTTTCAATCATCATTTCAGTTCTAGGATGAGAAATCACAGAATTTTATTACAATGATTTGGATACAAAGAAATGTATTCACGTAGGCCTGATAATTCAGTCATTTATTGGACTGGATGAGCGGATTCAAACAAATTTAGCTGGTGATTCTGTTTATTGATTTGTGTGTCTTTGCTGGTTACGGTGGTGCTGTGCACTGAACCCCAGGCCTGCGCACACTAAGCAGGTGCCCTACCCCTAGCTACACCCCAGCCCAGACAATTAGCGCACCGATGGAACTGACACTGTTGAGTCATTGCAAAAATAATATCTGCACTGTAGCGCTGTTTTTAAGTTCATGTTTATTGAACTTATGCTGAACTATATGAAGCATTTATCATTTCTGTGAGGTGGGGGCCACATCCTGCACCCCACGTTATAAAAGAAACCAAGCACAGGGAGGACAGTAGATACCTCCCCCACCCACAAACACACAGCTGGCAAATGGCAGAGCAGGGTTCACAGCAGGGCTATAGTCTTAATCATCATGTCAAACCACCTCCCGTGTGGTAAAATGACCTACTGTCTTCTGTCACTATAGCACTAACTCAAAATTACAGTTGAAGCCATGGTTCACTAAATTAGCTAATGTAAAAATCTACATCTTGAAAGAATCAAATTGGAAAGAGTATAGACATTGCTTGTTTAATGACAGAGTTCCATTCCTGCCACTAGGTCATTAAATAAG
>PVJX010050921.1:0-10493 GCA_004027295.1 Dolichotis patagonum | reverse complement strand
GGGGAGCTCATATTAAATAACATAGCCAATCTTTTCACAAGATGTGTAGTTAACTGGCTCCCACTTGCTAAGGTGGGGGGACATGGGACAGAGGACAGGACGACAGGAGATGTCTGATTCTCAGCCAGCACACGGGCAGGTTTACAACTGCCCCCCCAGTGAGGGGAGGAGTTCCTTGTTCTCCTGGCACCCCGAGTCAACCGCACGGTGCAGGTCCCAAAGCACCATGGTCTCTCTCCTTAGGGCTGCCGAAAGTCTGCCACACTCACAGCCGCGCCCCGGAGAGGGAAGGAGCTTCTTGTTCTCCTGGCACCACGAGTCAACCACATGGTGCAGGTCCCGAGTTGCCAGGGTCTCTCCCCTGCAGGCCCCTAAAGTCTGCCATACTCACCTGCTATTTCTTTCTGATGAATTGACCATTCCATTTCCAAAGTTCTGAAATGGCCAACAGACCACAGAAAGAATTCTCTTTAGGCTCCTGTTTGAAACCAGCAGCTACAGCAAACTGCTGACCTTGCTTCAGGGCCAGGCTATTTTCCTTTGTGACTTGCCAATTTTTTCATGTTATGTGCAATTCTTTTTTCTTATTTTTTGTGGATATATTGGGTTTTTTTCTTTGTGGTTATTATGAAGCTTACATAAAACATTTTATAGCAGTCTAATGACTTGAATTATGTACAAAAACTCTATAATAATTTTGTTCACGCTTCTCCATTGTTTAGGTTATTGATATCACATTTTATATCTTTTTATATAGTGTATCCAGAAATAATTTTAGTTACAATTATTTTCAATACTTTTATTCTTTATGCTAATGTTAAAAACAAGTTGTGTACCATGATTGTCATGTTAGAATTTTTTTGCATGTTAGAATTTTTGAATTTTACTATATAATTATGTTTATTGGTGAGTTTTATGCTTTCATATGTTTTCCTGTGGTTACTTGGTATCTTTTTGTTTCAACCTGAGTAAGTATTTCTTTAGTATTTCTTATAAGGCAGTTCTGGTGGTGACGAACTCCCTTAGCTTTTGCTTGTGTGGGAAAGTTTTTATGTCTCTTTCACTTGTAAAGGACAGCTTTGCGGACTAGAGTGGGTTCTTGGACAGCACTTTTCTCTTGCAGCACTTTGACTAGGTCATTCTATTTCTTCCAGGCTCTTTGCAGGTCCTTTTGTGGATGATGCTGGTGATAGGGCATGAACAAACTGGACAGTCACAAAGTCTGCAGGGGGCTGGGCTGTTTTTGGTCTGTGCTAGGAAATGTTCGGTAAGCTGGCCTCAGGACCCGCTCTTTCAAAATGCGCCTCCTCAGACTTCCTTTTTGGATCCTAAAGCTCCCACAAAGACACTTCTGTCCACAGGTAGCTGCCAAATTATTGTTGTGGGAAGATGTAAGAAGAGGACCTCGTATTTGTTCATCTCGCTGAGATCTCTTCTTCTATTCATTTATTTAGTGTAAACAGAGGTAATGAAATGGGTAATAATCTGAACATTTTCATGCCAAAATTGTACTTCCCACTTAAACAAATTAAAGTGATTAATGTTTAGGAAGAGATGTTTCATTCTTGTTGTCATCATGATCAGTATCATGATGAAAAGTCATTTATTGTCTACTATAATTTTCCACACTAGTGGGACCAAGTCTACCTGGCCCATTAGACCAATCACTGTAGTTTCTGAACAGTAGTAATAAACAAAGGTCCTGTCAAAATCCTTATGAAAGCTAGTGAAAAACCTATTTGAATTGCAGTAACTTTTTAAAGAATGGAGAAAGTCACCAGTATTTTATAATGCATACTAATGTTGGAAACTTTCAAAAAGAGCACTTTAGCATAGAGAATACCATGCTTTTAAATTAAATTTTGGACAGGCAACTCTGGTAGCATGAAAGGAGAAAGAAGAGATAAAGGAAATTTACATTTATTGAGTTTCTACAATGAGTCAAATTCAAAACTTATTGCTTCGTATGCAGTATATCATTCCATTCTACCCTCAATCATCTTGTAGGTAAGCATTTTTCCCCCCTGTTGAAGAAATAAGGTCTGAGAGGCCACTTAATTTGCCTTAGGCTCCAAACTTGTAAGTAAACTTCCTGAGATGTGGTCAAGCTGGATATAATTGCTGTCCTGTTATTCTGAAGAAAGATTAGATTCTTTGTTACTTTACAACTTTGTGAAGGAAAAAGCATTATATTTTAGAAGACCCCAGTTTTAAGTTTGGTGTGGTTTTGGGCAAGTCACACTCCTGTATGCTTTTTCCTGAGCTATGAGGGTGAAAACATTTGCTTATGGAATCATTAATAGGCAAATGAGTTGATGTAGGTGAAAATGCTCAGTATCCTGCTTGATGAGGCACACGTGAGACATTATAAAGGTCAGTCCCCTGACTCCAACTTTGGTTTTCCAAGATGTGGAGCCGCTGAAGTGGAAGAAGTGACTCATTTTGGTAAAACTTCCAGCCTTAGCCCAATCACCTTCTTTGGTCATCCTCTGATCAGACACCAGCATGAAAACCTGGGATGGAAGAGGCTCCCTACGGGTTCTGTTTGACTGGGCAAGTATTTTGGTTTTCAAAAGAATTATTTTCCCTGTTTGAGTCTTTTCAGAAATCCGTTAATTAATAAACCGGTAGGAATATATGAAGCATCTGCTCTGGGCTGGGTGCCATGCACGGGATATATGTCTGTCCTCAAGAAATTTAGCAGGCAGTGAGGGGAGGCACAAATATATACAAAACAACAGTAGTGCCAAATGAAATGACAATAATGTTCCCATCTAGTAAAACTTCAAAACTACTAAAGTAAGTCCTTATCATGCTGGTGTCCTTCTTGTCCTGGTTCTCCTTCCTTCTGATCAGTGTCTTGGTACTTTCTGAGAGATTCTTTCTGTATGCAAATCATAGAGGTACAAATAGCATCTTCTTTTAAAAAAAAATACCGAATGAGACATACTACAATACTCATCTACACTTTGCTTTTTAAAATTCATAAAGTATCTCAGATGCTGTGTGATATCAGTACATATTGACCTCCCTCATTCTCTGTAATGGAATTCTTTTATATTAATGTACCACACTTTATTTAATGACCCCTTGTCAATGGTTTTTTAGGTTGCTTCCAGGCTTTTGCTTCCTGAACAATGCTGCAATAAATTCTCCTGACAAAGCCATAATTAAGGGCTAAATTGTGTGGCTCCCACTGTAAGTGATTTCAGTTTTGCAGTGTGGATGCTAATGGCATTTGGGGTGGGGTAGTTTTTTATTGATGGGAACTCTCTCCCACTGCACTCTCCCCCCCGCCAACCCACCGGGTGCTAACTGCACCCATTCAGTAACAACCCCCTCCATGTTCCAATATGCACTCATTGTGACAGCCGAAAAATGTCTTCCTCACATTTCTGAATACTGTTTAAGGGGATGATATGGGTCAGGTTGGGAACCAAGGTAAGTGCAGGGAGGTAGAGGTGCAGGCCTTTTGGGTAAGGGAAGGTGGTCTGAATACTCTATGGTTTGAATGCTGTATGCTCTCCAAATTCATGAAAGTACTCTTTGATGCAACAGGAGTTAAGGGTGTGGCATTTAGGAGGTAATTAGGCCATGAAAGCTCCACCTTCTTGGATGGCATTAGCATGCTTTTAAAAGGGCTTGAGGGAATGAGTTGGGTGGCTTTTTGCCTCCTGTCCTTTCCACCCTGTGAAGACACAGTCTTTGTTCTTCCTGGAGGATAGAACAATAAGGCACTTCTTTTTTGAAAAAGTTTTTATTTTATTGGTACATTTTAGATGTACATAATGATAACATTCATCATAGGGAGCACTTCTTAAAAGTAGAAAGAAGTCCTTGCCAGATACCATATTGCTGACTTCTTGATCTTGGACTTCTCAGAATTATGAGACATAAATTTTTATCATGCATAAATCATCTGGTCTAGTGGTATTTTGTTATAGCAGCCCCAAAACACTAACACAGAGCAGACATTAAAGTTTTCACAGGTTTTGGTTCTCAGTCTTAGAAATAACCTGAGGCAGTTACTCCATGAGGATTTTTCCCTCTCTCTTTGTACCTACTGCAAGTGGTCTGTAGTCTTCAACTTTTTTTTCTTCTCTTTTGGAGACAGTGTTTCATTATGAGGTGTAGGCTGGCTGTGACCTCACTTTGTAGCTCGAG
The DNA here is from genome assembly GCA_004027295.1 of Dolichotis patagonum. NCBI lineage: Eukaryota > Metazoa > Chordata > Mammalia > Rodentia > Caviidae > Dolichotis > Dolichotis patagonum. Next base: position 6,329 of record PVJX010050921.1, on the reverse strand, counting down.
CTGGCCTCACACTCCCAGTGATCCTCCTGCATCAACCTCCCAAGTGCTTGTTTTACACACACGTACCACCACGTCTGGCCTGGTCTGTAGTCTTCAATGCAGGTTCTGGAAGCGTTCTGCATCTTTGCTTCAGCATCTTCCTGCCATGTTGCCCCTGGGTCTTTAGAAACTGGAGGCCCTGGTCCAGGGACTATGATCAGCTATGTTCACTAGCACAGCTGAATGGGGCCACTGATCAGTTCTGGGCCTGACCAAGCAGCGTTTGTGTTTTCACTCCACTGTCTGTGTACCAGTGAAACATAAAGTCTTAGAAAGTTAATGGCAGAGGGAAAGTTTTATACAATCCAGCCCCTTTTAATTAGAGAGAGGGAGTCAGACTAATGTGCATATCAAAGTCCACTTCGAGGAGAAAATGTCACAAAACAGCACAGACATAAGGGGTGTTATAGATGGAGAGAAGAGTAGGGACGGCTGTGATGGGCTCCAGGCCATGGGAAAAATGACCTAAATCAATGATTTCCTAACTGAGTTTTATATCAGCATTACTTATAAAAGAAAGAAAAATAGGTTCCTAGATTTTGCCTCAGATCAAAGAACCTGGAATTTCTGGGATAAAAGTCTCTGGGAATCACTACCTGGGAATCAGTTACTGTGATCTTTAGGTGATTTGTATGCTTGGTAGTGACCTGATGATCAAACTTGGGAAGCTCTGATTTAAATTGGCTGCATTCAAACAATTCCCACATCACAAATAAGTGTGTAGAGGAGGCCAGAATGCTGCTTTGCTGACTTTTTTTCTTATTGGTACAGGAGTGAGCAGATAATGTGCGAGAGGGTTAATCATGCCAGCATTTATTAATCCCGAAATGTTTGCAAAGGCAATTAGAAGTCAGACTAGGTATGATGGCCCCTGACCTTTAAGGAGAGCTTGGCCTCAAGCAACCAGGAAAACAAGTGAAAAACCCCAAACAAACAAAAGAAGGAAGTGCCTGTTTCAAAGGTTAATTAGAGCAAAACACAGCATGATTAGCGGGGTTCCTCTAGCTTGCAAAGAGAAAGCTTTTATTTGGTGCTAAGGATAAGAGTTAGGAAAAGGAAGATCATTCCTTCTAGGTCATTGTTTTTCTGGATTTGGAATGATGTTCTGAGAAAAGACAGCGCCAAGTCTTCTTAGACCTTCCTCTTCCTGGACTGGCCTTGCAGTTTTCATGTTTTTGCCTGATATTGTTAGGATCTTCTCAGTTGTAAGTTTAGAATTCTTGCTCCAGGTAGGCACATAATCCAGCAGGATCACTGACAATGCTTATCATCTCGAGACTGTTACTTGGTTTCCTAGGTACCCTTTAGCACCTAGAGAAGCTCTCTCCCTTGCCTCTCACCCCTTTCGGTTCTTCCCCCCAGCTAAACCACCACCGATACTGCTAGATTAATTCAGGGAAGCTGACTCTTTTAGGTGACCTTAGTTTTGCCTCCCAGCTCTTGTCTACCCCTCCTTTGCCTTTCCAGATTTCCCATCCATGGAAGCTGATGCCTGTGGACCACATCACACAGGCTTCTTTGCCAGCTGACCTCCTACTGGATTCAGTGACCCAGGAGTCCCTGGTAGGAGCACAACAGTTTTCATCATCCTTGCTTTAGGAACAGCTGTGTACCACCTTCTCCCTCCCTCCACTCTAGTAATGTGGTCCCTGCTTTTGACTCCAGCCTACAGGCTGTGAGGGAGCACCCTGTTGGCAGCATTGGATTCTTCATTCACACTCCATATTTTCCTTTTTCCTGAATACCTCTCAGTAATCCTTTTACAAAGGTCTCTTTAGCTGAATACCTTGAAGGCAATTGTTTGTATCCCTGTCTGATCCACTTCTTTCCCTTCCTTCTTTTTTAAGCTTCCAAACAAGGAAGTAAACCTTTGTTTGCCAGACTTCATGCAACTGTGAATTTTCCTGGGGCAGAGAGTGGTTTAGAAGTGGAAAAGATTCACCTGCAGGTGGCATCAGTTACTGTTGTGATGACTACTAATAAGGCTGGAGATGTCTTTATAATACAAGGACTTTTTGTAGTTTTTCATATTTGATATTTGCACAGTATGTTAGTTACTTGCCTGTAGCTAGGACAAAGTCCCCAATGCCTACATCTTAAATAAGAAGTTTACTTTGGCTCATGGTTTCAGTTCAGGGTCAGCTGGATGCAAGGCAGAAACAGCATTGGAGGGCCAGGGAAGAAGACAACTGCCCATCCCCTGACAGGATGGAAAGAGAGAGAGAGAAGAGAGGAGCCAAGGAGGGATGCACACCTTTCAGGTCATGCTCCTGGTGACCTGTCCCACTTCCTATCAGCAAGTCAGCTATGAACTCCTCATGGGGCTGACCCACTGATGAGTATAGCACTTCTATGACTCAATTACCTTCACATGCATGAGGATTTCAGGGGACATTTTAGAACTAAACCACCACCGATACTGCTAGATTAATTCAGGGAGCAGGAAGTGGGGAGCAATGACAAGAACCTCTACTCACTTTCAAGTGTACAGTCTCACTATATTTCTGATAAATATGAGAAAGCTTATGTATTCTGTTTCTTGTAAATGAAAAGTTCTCCTAGAATTTGATAGCAAGTTGACTGATAGCTCTAGTTTTTAGAGTTGCATCAAATTTTCATTTTTGTCTGTATCCCCTACATATTTTCTTGAGAGTTAATTGAAGGTGCATGCAGGGTTATTGGAAAGATTTCAGTTTAGCCTGGAAAGCTTTGAAAACATGTTTTCAAATGGTTGTATGCATATGCAACCATATAGCTCACAACAGATGAGGGCAGAAAAGCAATAAACAAAAGTTCTGCTCTTTTGAGTTTTTATTCTAGTTGAGGAAACAGACAATAACCAAATACAACTGATAGATAAATAAGGTAAAATGGGATAAGAGTGAGGGAATGAAGGGCTGAGGTTGCTCTTTTAAATAAGACCCTTCTGACCTGGTGACTCTTAATCACCTTTTAGTCATCTTCGGAGTAGAGATCTGAATGACTTGATGAGAGGGAGCAAGCAGGAACTGATTGGCCTGGGATTCCCTCTGCTTCTTTCCTGCATGTCGGAGGGTGAGCTTCTGTGGGCCTCTGACTAAATAACAAAGACTGCGGGAGAGGTACTCCGGGAAGTGGAAAAGATTCACCTGCAGGTGGCATCAGTTACTGTTGAGAGTCAGATTAGAAAATTAACTGAAAGGTCTGTGTATGGACTTGGAGCATTCAATGTAAAAATTTTACTCTTGGCTGCTCTGTTTAACACATGGAGTTGTCCAGGCTTCAGCCAATTTGGCCCAGTCCCCTTAATTAGTAGGGAAGGGAAACTGTGAGCGAGGAGGGATAGCTAAGGATCTTCTGGGCCATATTCAGATTCGGGTTGCCACTTGGCTGGACATAAAGAGAAACTTCTTGCTCTGTTTTTTCCCTTTCCCTTTTGAACTGAATTCAGATCTATCACATCTTTGGAGGAAATCACTTAGAGCAACAAACGCTCATAGTTAGTGCTTGGCAAGAAAAATAAGAGTGGAGAGAAAGCATGGAGTGCAATGTACGTTTATTGCGACATATGGTTCTCTGGATCTTCACTGACTCTGTTATCTAAGCAGGAACTTGTTTTCAGAAAAAAAGGGTATTCTGCAGATGGCAGCATATTGAAATCATTGTCAGAAAGAGGAGAGATTATATCAGACTCATATTCAATCAAATGTTCAGTTAAGAATTAGTCTGAAATAATTCTTCCACGCAATAATCCAATCACTATAAGCATTTTTAATATTTCCAGCCTGCTGTTTCGCTCTACTAGTGTGCTTTGCACAAAGGGATGCCCCTGAGGGGCCTCACAACAGTGCTAATAAAAACTGCCACAAGACAGCCTGATGCTGGTGAGAAGAGAGAGAGCCTGCTAGTGCCCTGGGAGCGCTGGTGGGTTCTTGGGCACGGGCAGAGAAGGAGCTCTTGGGAACTAAAATGTCTCCTTTTCTCTTCCTGCCCACTGGAAATACCTGCATTCCTTAATCATTGAGGAAAGCTTTGAAAGTCCTTGTAGAACGGCAAATAATATTTAAACAATAAGAAGCCATTTAACTTTTAAAAACAGAATTATTGCAATATAATTCACACATAAAATTCATCCACTTAAAGCATGCAATTCAATGTTTTTAGGCTATTCAGAGTTGTCCAACCATCATACAGACAATTTTAGAATATTTCATTACCTTTGAAAGAAAACTCAAATCTATTCCCTCTAAATTCCAGCCCTAGCAACTACTAATTCATTTCTTTCTCCATAGATTTGCCTCTTCTAGAAATTTCATATAAATGATAGCACGCAATAAATGGTCTTCTGTTTCTGGCTTTAAAAAAAAATGTAGCATGTTTTTAAGCTTTATTCATGTGATAGCATATATCTTTTTATTGTTCCATTTATATATATATTTATATACAAATATAGCATATATAAATATATATATAAATATATGATATATTTATAAATATAGTATATATAAATATAGCATATATAGCATATATTTTTTATTGTTCCATAATATGGATACCTTTTGTTCATTTATCTGTTGATGGATATTTGGATTGTTTCCAGTTTTTGGCTAATATCAATAATGCCTTCATAAACATTTCAGCATCAGTCATTCTCATTTTAGCACTAATTAGTTTAGAACTCAGAAGTTAGCTGCCAGGACTGGGGATGCAGCTCAGCAGCATAGTGCCTGCCTGATAAATGTGAGGCCCTGAGTGTGATGCCCCATACTCCCCTCTAAAAGAGGTCAGCTGTCCTAGGAAGTCTGTCATAATCTACCCTCTTCTTTCTCCTTCTTGTATCCATTCTCACTTAGTTGTTGTTTCCTTTATCACATCATCATGTATGTCCATTATTACAAATACTTAACTCTCTGGACCCGTGCCTATTTGTCATATATGTACTATATATATGTATATATATTCAGTATTATTATATAGAATATTCTATATTATATGGCCAAACGCAAAGGTGACTAAAATCATACTGAGCCAGAGGGAAGTACCAAAGGGTTTCAGAAAATAAAATTTCTAGATGCTTATTTTGAAAATATGGATCTTTTTGCATGTCTTCATTTATGTTTTCTTTTTAAGTTTTGGAGGCAGGGGGCATCTAATGGGGGCCTTCCTGATGGTACTGACTTGGTGACACTTTGGGATATGTGCATGATAATCATCAGTGGGGCTCCACTTAGAGGTGAGGCTTCTTGGATTTGACGAAAGATGACGTGGTTGTTAAAGACACAATTGGGCCCTCTCTTGAACATCTGTCCAGCTGGAGCTTCCATATTTTTTATATTTTGCAGGAAATTACCAGAGTTTCACTTACGTCTTGAGGGCTCTATGTACTTGGTGTGGCTTTTAAATGACACAGTTAATAGACAAACGTCACACTGGCGTGCTGGCTTCTGGGCTATAATGGCCAGAACTATTGCTCCTTGCCCTTAGTCAGCAGTGTTCCTTGGTGCTCCCTGTTACTTACCTTTTCGGAGCACTCACCTCCTGTTTTCAGACTGCTCATTTATACTGAGGCCTATAGCCTCACTACCATCTCTGTTTCTGTGAAGTCAAGCTTTGTTTGAGTTCTGTATTCACAGATTTTATTGCCCAGGTTTTTGGTGACTGTGTTTGCATGAATCACTTCCTGGCAAGCCTTTAGGAAGGAAGTGAGGAGGAAGGTACAAGAAGGAGAGGTTCTTTAGCGTGGGAGACAACACCCATGGGTGTAGAATATCCAGGAAAACTTAGCACAGTTTTGCTGAGGGAGAAGTGTTATGGTTTGAATCTAAAAGGCCCACTTTGTGTATTCAGAAGGAGGAGGAGTTTTGTTGGATCATGGGAGTGCTATATTAATAGCATGGGGATTAATAGCTAAATGTGCCCTTAGAAGGGGGGTCCTGATTGGAAGAGGTAGTTTACTGGTGCTATAACCTGGAAGGGTGAGTGCTTGTCTCTGGCTCCCTCTGCTTCCTGGCTGTCATGGGTTGAGTAGCTTCTGTTTGCTGGGCTCTTCCACCATGCTAATTCTGCCTTGGAGTCTGCCAACCTTGAACTGAATGCTTTAAACAGTGAGCCAAAATAGACCTTCCTTCCTTTAAATCCTGTGTGTGACATATTTGTCCCAGTGACAGAAAAGTTGAACAATACAGAGTGGCGACCCTGGAATTTAAACCTCTGTTCTGGCAAGCTTATCTAAATGGTCTGTTAATTCTAGTTGAATGCTATTTCTCCATCTATTCTTTGTGTGTGTGTGTGTGTGTGTGTGTGTGTGTGTG
>PVJX010050920.1:0-10491 GCA_004027295.1 Dolichotis patagonum | reverse complement strand
TCATGATGGGGAATTCTTAAATCATATGGAGAGCTATGATGTCGCAATGAGGTGCTGTGATACCACAATAGGATTTGTGAAGTCACAATAAGGCATGATGATGTCACAATGGGATATTTTGAGGCCATATTTGGTACAGTGATATCATAATATGCATCTATGTCGTCACAGTGGGGAATTGTGGTACCATAAAGGTTGATTGTGCTGCTCTAATGAGGACAATGTGATGTCATAATAGGATAATTGTGGTGTCACACTGGAAATGATGCTGTCACAATGGGCCACGTTAGTGTCACCACAGTGCAACTTGAGGTGACATTGAATCACTATACTGTGAAAAAAAAAGGAATTGTAATGATATAATGGGGACTTTGATGTCATCATGGGCACTTGTGTCACACTGGGCAATTATGAGGTCACAAGACAAAACTGTAACATCAATGCAGAATTGTCTGTTCATAATGGGGAATTGACAATTCCTGATTTGGGTATCATGATGTCAAAATAGGGCAGGGTGTTGTTATAATGGGGTATTGTAATGCCATAATGTGGAACTCTGCTGTCATAACATGTCACTGTGATGTCACAATTGGGAATTGTGATGTCATAAAGGTCAATTGTGCTGCTACAATTATAGAAAAGCAGCTCATAATCAGGGAGTTGTTTTGCTATAATATGCAATTTTGATGATCCCTTTGGGCATCATGAGGTAACAATATGGCATTCTTGGGTGACAATACAGAATTGTGATTTCATAGTGGGGCACTGTGATGTCACAATGGTCCTTGTGATATCACAGTGGGCAATTGTGATGGCACAGTGGGCAATCATGATGTCACAGAGGAAATTTTAATGTCATGATGTGAATTGCAAGTTTAAATCAGTACTCATGTCACAATAGGGCATTATGATGACACAAATGCATAGCATGTTGTTATAGTGTGATACCATGATGTCATATCCATCACTGTGATGTCACAATTGTCAATTGTGATGTTGGAAGATAGTTTAAATTTCATGATGAGAATTGTGAGATCTGAATTGTGAATTGAGATGTCACATTGGCAGTATATGAAGTCACAATGGGGCATTATCCTGTCACAGTAGGACATGGCGATGTCACAGCAGGAAAAGGAAAAGAAAGGAAGGAAAAGGAAAGAAATATCAACCTCGAATCTGGCTTTTTGTGTGTCTGCACCTAGTACTAAATGAAATAGATAAAATAAATTACAATTTTAATACTATGTTGAGACGGGAAAAAATTTCTTAAATGCCTGATAAAGCAAATGTTACATTCAAGTAAACTCATTTGTCAGCAGAAACAAATTGAAACATAAATCTTAGAACTCTGAATCCAGTAATTTTTTGGGGCTTGGAGCTGTATGAAGTGTAGAAGGGTGCCTTGGAAGATCTTCTAATCATAATTAAGGTAAACATAGGTTGTGATGGGGCAATATTGTAGCATTATGTGATCTAAACGCAAATTATGAGCTAATGATGTGGCTTTATAGAGTCAGAATGGGCGAAGAGTGAGATCCTAATGGGAGTTTCCTGATGGCACTGCAGAGAATTTTGATGTCATAATGTGATATTTGATGTCACAATAGGGACTTTGGAGGTCACGGTGGGGCATAGTGACAGCATAAAGGAATGACATGGTACCATAATGAGGACACGGGTCTTTTAACGAGGGCAATGTGAGATCACCATGGGGAATTGTGAAGTAACAGTGAAAAGTGTCACATCATGGGGTACAGTGGTGTCACAATAGGGTGCTGTGATGTCACAGTGGAGTGTTGTTCTGTCACAATCATGCATCTACTCTTTTCACTGGAGAACTGAGATATCACTAGGGTTTATTGTGATGTTGTAATGGATCATTATGACATCATGATTGGGAATTCTTATGTCATATGGAGAACTATGATGTCGCAATGGGGTGCTGTGATACCTCAATAGGATGTGTGAAGTCACAACAAGGCACGATGATGTCACAATGGGATATTTTGAGGCCATAGTTTGTACAGTGATGTCATAATATGCATCTATGTCATCACAGTGGGGAATTGTGGTATCATAAGGGTTGATTGTGCTGCTCTAATGAGGGCAATGTGTGGTCATAATAGGGTAATTGTGGTGTCACACCGGAAATGATGCTGTCACAATGGGCCAAGTTAGTGTCACCACAGTGAAACTTGAGTTGACAGTGAATCATTATACTGTGAAAAAAAAAGGAATTGTGATGCTATAATGGGGACTTTGATGTCATCATGAGCACTTGTGTCACACTGGGCAGTTATGAGGTCACTAGAGAAAACTGTAAAATCAATGCAGAATTGTCTGTTCATAATGGGGAGTTGACAATTCATGATGTGGGTATCATGATGTCAAAATAGGGCTGCGTGGTGTTACCATGGGGTATTGTAATGCCATAATGTGGAACTATGCTGTCATAACATGTGACTGTGGTGTCACAGTTGAGAATTGGGATGTCATAAAGGTTAATTGTGCTGCTATAATTATAGAACAGGAGCTCATAATCAGTGAGTTGTTTCGCTATAATATGCAATTGCGATATTCCCACTGGGCATCATGAGGTAACAATATGGCATTTTTGTGTGACAATACAGAACTGTGATATCATGGTGGGCCACTGTGATGTCACAATGGTCCTGGTGATATCACAGTGGACAATTGTGATATCACAGTTGGCAATCATGATGTCACAAAGGAAATTTTAATGTCATAATGTGAATTGCGAGGTTAAAACAGAACAGATGCCACAATCGGGCATTATGATGACACAAATGCATAGCATGATGTTATAATGTGATACCATGATGTCATATCCATCATTGTGATGTCACAATTGTCAATTGTGATGTTGTAAGATAATATAAATGTCAGATGAGAATTGTGACATCTGAATTGTGAATTGTGATGTCACATTGGCAGTATATGAGGTCCCAATAGGGCGTTATCATGTCACAGTATGACATGGCGATGTCACAGCAGGAAAAGGAAAAGAAAGCAAGGAAAAGGAAAGAAATATCAAACGGGCATCTGGTTTTTTTTTGTGTGTGAGCCTAGTATTAAAAGAAATACATAAAAAAAATTACAATTTTTCCACTATATTGAGACTTGAAAAGATTTCTTAAATGCCTGAAAAAGCACATGTTACATTCAAGTAAACTCATTTCTTAGCAGAAACAAATTGAAACATAAATCTTAGAACTCTGAATCCAGTACATTTTGTGGGCCTGGAGCTGCATGAAATGTTATACGGTACCTTCGTATATCTTCTGATCAAAATTAAGGTAAACATATGTGGTGATGGGGCACTATTGGAGCATTATGTGATCAAAAAGGAAATTATGAGCTAATGATCTGGCTTTATAAAGTCACAATGGGGGAAGAGTGAGATCCTAATGGGGGTTTCCTGATGGCACTGCAGAGAAATTTGATGTCATAATGGGATATTTGATGTCACAATAGGGACTTTGGAGGTCACAGTGGGGCATAGTGACAGCACCAAGGAATGCCATGATACCATAATGAGGACACTGAGAAGATACCGAGGCCAATGTGAGATCATAACGGGGAATTGTGAAGTAACAGTGAAAAACATGCATCCTGGGGTACAGTGGTTACACAATAGGGAGCTGTGATGTCACAGTGGCGTGTTGTTTTGTCACAAGGATGCATCTACTCTTATCACTGGAGAACTGTGTTTTGTTAAGGGTTTATGGTCATGCGGTAATGGATGATTATGATATCATGATGGTTAATTCTGACGTCATATGGAGAACTATGATGTCACAATGGGGTGCTGTGATACCACAATAGGATGTGTGAAGTCACAATGAGACATAATGATACCACAATGGAATATTTGATGCCATATTTGGTACAGTGATGTAATAATGTGCAACTATGTTGTCACAGTGGGGAATTGTGGTATCCTAAAGGTTGATTTTGCTGCTCTAATGCGGGCACTGTGAAGTCATAATAGGGTAATTTTGATGTCACACCGGAAATGATGATGTCACAATGGGCCAAGCTAGTGTCACCACAGGGCACCTTGAGGTGAACGTGAATCATTACCCTGTGAAAAAGGGGAATTTTGATGGAATAATGGTGACTGTGATGTCACAATGAGCACTTGTGTCACTTTGGGCAGTTATGATGTCACAAAAGAAAACTCTAACATCCATAGAGAATTCTCAGGTCATAATGGGGAATTGACAAGTCATGATGAGGGTATCATCAAGTCAACATAGGGCAGTGTGCTGTCACAACAGGGTACTGTAATGCCATAATGTGGAACTATGATGTCATAACACGTCACTGTGATGTCACAGTTGGGAATTGTGATGTCATAAAGATTAATTTTTCTGTTAAAATTAGGCAACATGTGCGCATAAATTCGGAGTAGTTTTGCTAAAATAGGGAATTGTGATGTTCCAACTGGGCATCATGAGGTAACAATATGGCATTTTTTGGTGACAATACTACATTGTGATATCATACTGGGGCACTGGGATGTTACAATTGTACTGGTGATATCACAGTGGGCAATTGTGATATCACAGTGGGCAATCATGATATCTCAAAGGAAAATTGTAATGTCACACTGTGAGTTGCGAGGTCACAATAGAACACATGTCATAATAGTGAATTATGATGTCACAAACGCATACCATGATGTCAAAATGAAATATCATGATGTCATATCCATAATTGTGGTGTCACAATTGGCAATTGTGATATTGTAAGATAATTTATATGTCATGATAAGAATTGTGAGAACTTAATTGTGAATTGTGATGTCACATTGGCAGTACAGGTGGTCACAATAGGGTGTGATGATGTCACAGTATGACATGGTCATGTCACAGCAGGAGTAGTAAAAGAATGGAAAGGAAGGAAAAGGAAAAAAATATCAAACTTACCACTGGTTTTGTGCGTGTAAACTAGTATTAAAAGAAATAGATAAAAAAATTAAAATTCTTACGATATATTTAGACTGGAAAAGAGTTCGCAAATGCCTGAAAAAGCAAATGTTAAATTCAAATGAAAGCATTTTTTAGCAGAAACAATTTGAAACATAAATTTCAGAACTCTGAATTCAGTACTTTTTTATGGCTTGGAGCTGTATGAAGTGTAGAACGGTGCCTTTGAAGATCTTGTAATCATAATTCAGGTGAACAGGTTGTGATACAGCCCTAATGGAGCATTATGTGATCAAAATGGAAATTATGAGCTAGTGATGTCACTTTGTAAAGTCAGAATGGGGGAAGCGTGAGATCCTAATGGGGGTATCCTGATGGCTCGGGAGAGAATTTTGATGTCATGATGGGATACTTTATATCACAATAGGGAATTTGGAGGTCACAGTGGGGCATAGTGACAGCATATACGAATGGCATGGTACCATAATTAGGACACTGATATTGTAACGAGGGCAATGTGAGATCACCATGGCGAATTGAGAAGTAACAGTGAAAAGTGTCTCATCATGGGGTACAGTGGTGTCACAATAGGGTGCTGTGATGTCACAGTGGAGTGTTGTTCTGTCACAATCATGCATCTACTTTTTTCACTGGAGAACTGTGATATCACTAGGGTTTATTGTGATGATGTAATGGATCATTATGACATCATGATGGGGAATTCTTAAGTCATTTGGAGAACTCTGATGTCGCAGTGGTGTGGTGTGATACCACAACAGGATGTGTGAAGTCACAATAAGGCATGATGACGTCACAATGGGATAATATGAGGCAATCTTTGGTAGAGTGATGTCATAATATGCATCTATGTCGTCACAGTGGGAAATTGTCCTATCATAGGTGTTGATTGTGCTGCTCTAATGAGGGCAATGTGAGGTTATAATAGGGTAATTGTGGTGTCACACAGGAAATGATGCTGTCACAATGGGCCAAGTTAGTGTCACCACAGTGCAACTAGGGGTGACAGTGAATCATTATGCTGTGAAAAAAAAGGGGACTTTGATATCATCATGGGCACTTGTGTGACACCTGGCAGTTATGAGGTCACAATAGAAAACTGTAACATCACAGCAGAATTGTCTTTTCATATTGGGGAATTGACAATTCCTGATGTGGGTATCATGATGTCAAAATATTGCAGGGTGGTGTTACAATGGGTTATTGTAATGCCATAATGTGGAACTATGCTGTCATAACACGTCACAGTGATGTCACAATTGGGAATTGTGATGTCATAAAGGTTAATTGTGCTGCTATAATTATAGAAAAGGAGCTCACAATCAGGGAGTTGTTTCGCTATAATATGCAATTGTGATGTTCCCACTGTGCATCATGAGTTAAAAATATGGCATTCTTGGGTGACAATACAGAACTGTGATATCATAGTGGGGCACTGTGATGTCACAATTGTCCTGGTTATATCAGAGTGGGCAATTGTGATGTCACAGTGTGCAATGATGATGTCACAAAGGAAATTTTAATGTCACAATGTGAATTGCGATGTTAAAACAGAACATATGTCACAATAGGGCATTATGATAACACAAATGCATAGCATGATGTTATAATGTGATACCATGATGTCTTATCCATCATTGTGAGGTCACAATTGTCAATTGTGATGTTGTAAGATAATTTAAATGTCATGATGAGAGTTGTGAGATATGAATTGTGAATTGTGATGTCACATTGGCAGTATATGTGGTCACAATAGGGCGTTATCATGTCACAGTAGGACATGGCGATGTCACAGCAGGAAAAGGAAAAGAAAGGAAGGAAAAAGAAAGAAATGTCACACTGTCATCTGGTTTTTGTGCCTGTGACCCTAGTATTAAAAGAAATAGATGAAAAAATTACAATTTTTCCATAAGCCTGAGACTGGAAAAGATTTCTTAAATGACTGAAAAAGCAAATGTTACATTCAAGTAAACTCATTTGTTAGCAGAAACAAATTGAAACATAAATCTTAGAACTCTGAATCCAGTACTTTTTGTGGGCCTGGAGCTGCATGAAGGGTTCTAGGGTGCTTAGTAGATCTTGTAATCATAATTAAGGTAAACATAGTTGATGATATGGCACTATTGGATCATTATGTGATGAAAATGGAAATTATGAGCTAATGATGTGGCTTTATAAAGTCAGAATGTGGGAAGAGTGAGATCCTAATGGGGGTTTCCTGATGGCACTGCAGAGAATTTTGATGTCATAATGGGATATTTGATGTCACAACAGGGACTTTGGAGGTCACAGTGGGGCATAGTGAGAGCATAAAGGAATGCCATGATACCATAATGAATAGACTGAGATGATAACGAGGCCAATGTGAGATTATAATGGGGAATTGTGAAGTAAAAGTGAAAAACATACATCCTGGGGTACAGTGGTACCACAATAGGGAGCTGTGATGTCAGAGTGGAGTGTTGTTCTGTCACAAGGATGCATCTACACTTATCACAGGAGAACTGTGTTTTGACAAGGGTTTATGGTCATGCTGTAATGGATGATCATGATATCATGATGGGGAATTCTGAAGTCATATGGAGCAGTATGATGTCAAAATGGCGTGCTGGGATTCCACAATACGATGTGTGAAGTCGCAATGAGGCATGATGATTCCACAATGGAATATTTTGATGCCATATTTGGTACAGTGATGTAATAATGTGCAACTGTGTTGTCACAGTGGGGAATTGTGGTATCATAAATGTTGATTGTGCTGCTCTAATGAGGGCTCTGTTAGGTCATAATAGGGTAATTGTGATGTCACACCGGAAATGATGATGTCACAATGGGCCAATCTAGTGTCACCACAGGGCAACTTGAGGAGAAAGTGAAGCATTACCCTGTGATAAAGGGGAATTGTGATGGAATAATGGGTACTGTGATGTCACAATGGGCACTTGTGTCAATTTGGGCAGTTATGATGTCACAAAAGAAAACTGTAACATCCATAGAGAATTCTCTGGTCATAATGGGGAATTGACAAATCAGAATGAGGGTATCATCAAGTCAACATAGGGCAGTGTGCTGTCACAACGGGGTACTATAATTCCGTAATGTGGAACTATGATGTCATAACATGTCACTCTGATGTCACAGTTGGAAATTTTTCTGTCATAAATTTTAATTGTGCTGTTATAATTAGGCAACATGTGCTAATAATTAAGGAGTAGTTTTGCTAAAATAGGGAATTGTGATGTTCCAACTTGGCATCATGAGGTAACAATATGGCATTATTGGGTGACAATACAAGATTGTGATATCATACTGGGTCACTGTGATGTTACAATTGTACTGGTGATATCACAGTGGGCAATTGTGATATCATAGTGGGCAACATGATATCTCAGAGGAAAATTGTAATGTCATACTGGGAGACGCGAGGTCACAATAGAACACACGTCCTCATATTGCATTATGATGTCACAAAGGCATAATATGATGACAAAATGTGATACCATGATGTCATATCCATCATTGTCGTGTCACAATTGGCAATTGTGATATTGTAAGATAATTTAAATATCATGAGGAGAATTGTGAGATCTTAATTGTGAATTGTGATTTCACATTGGCAGTATACGAGGTCACATTAGGGTGTGATGATGTCACAGTTGGACATGGTGATGCCACAGCAGGAGTAGTAAAAGAAAGGAAAGGAAGGAAAAGGAAAAAATATCAAACTTACCTAGGTTTTGTGTGTGTAACCTAGTATTAAAAGAAATAGATAAAAAAATTAAAATTCTCCCAAAATATTGAGACTGGAAAAGAGTTCTCAAATGCCTGAAATAGCAAATGTTACATTCAAATGAAGGCATTTTTTAGCAGAAACAACTTGAAACATAAATCATAGATCTCTGAATCCAGTACTTTTTGGGGCTTGGAGCTGTATGAAGTGTAGAATGGTGCCTTGGAAGATCTTCTAATCATAATAAAGGTAAACATAGGTTGTGATGGGGCCATAATGGAGCATTATGTGATCAAAATGGAAATTATGAGCTAGTGACGTCGCTTTATAAAGTCAGAATGGGGGCAGAGTGAGATCCTAATGGGGGTATCCTGATTGCACAGGAGAGAATTGTGATGTCATGATGGGATATTTTATATCACAACAGGGAATTTGGAGGTCACAGTGGGCCACCGTGACAGCATAAAGGAATGGCATGGTACCATAATGAGGACACTGACATGGGAACGAGGGCAATATGAGATCAACATGGTGAATTGTGAAGTAACAGTGAAAAGTGTCTCATCATGGGGTACAGTGGTGTCACACTAGGGTTCTGTGATATCACAGTGGAATGTTCTTCTGTCAAAATCATGCATCTGCACTTTTCACAGGAGAACTGTGATATCACTAAGGTTTATTGTGATGTTGTAATGGGTCATTATGATATCATGATGGGGAATTCCTAAGTTATATGGAGAAATATGATGTCACAATGGGGAGGTGTGATACCACAATAGGATGTGTGAAGTCACAATAAGGCACGATGATGTCACAATGGGATGTTTTGAGGCCACATTTGATACAGTGATGTCATAATATGCATCTATGTTGGCACAGTGAGTAATTATGGTATCATAAAAGTTGATTGTGCTGCTCTAATGAGGGCACTATGAGGTCATAATAGGGTAATTGTGGTGTCACACCGGAAATGATGCTGTCACAATGGTCCAAGTTAGTGTCACCACAGTGCAACTTGAGGTTACAGTGAATCATACTGTGAAAAAAAAAGGAATTGTGATGCTATAATGGGGACTTTGATGTCATTATGGGCACTCGTGTCACACCTGGCAGTTATGAGGTCACAAGAGAAATCTTTAACATCACCACAGAATTGTCTGTTCATAATGGGGAATTGACAATTCCTGATGGGGGTATCATGATGTCAAAATAGGGCAGCGTGGTGTTACAAGGGGTATTGTAATGCCATAATGTGGAACTATGCTGTCATAACATGTCACTGTGATGTCACAATTGGGAATTGTGATGTCATAAAGGTTAATTGTGCTGCTATAATTATAGAACAGGATCTCACAATCAGGGAGTTGTTTCGCTATAATATGCAATTGTGATGTTTCCACTGGGCATCATGAGTTAACAATATCGCATTCTTGGGTGACAATACAGAACTGTGATATCATAGTGGGGCACTGTGATGTCACAATGGTCCTGGTGATATCACAGTGGGCAATTGTGATGTCACAGTGTGCAATCATGATGTCACAAAGGAAATTTTAAGGTCATAATGTGAATTGCGATGTTAAAACAGAACACTTGTCACAATAGGGCATTATGATGACACAAATGCATAGCATGATGTTATAATGTGATACCATGATGTCATATCCATTATTGTGAGGTCACAATTGTCAATTGTGATGTTGTAAGATAATTTAAATGTCATGATGAGAATTGTGAGATATGAATTGTGAATTGTGATGTCACATTGGCAGTATATGTGGTCACAATAGG
>PVJX010050919.1:0-10491 GCA_004027295.1 Dolichotis patagonum | reverse complement strand
TTCTGAACAGCCCACGTCAAAGATAAAGGAGGCCATTGTGTTTCTTCTTTTTTTAAAACTATCTTACTTTTTTTATACATGCACATACACATATACCTGTTTTTTCTTTCAGCTTCTCACGCTAATGAAACTACTATGTTTACACATGCATGTCTTATTTATTTCACTAATAATTATGTTCTCAAGGTGCATCCATTTACCTATAAAAGTGTCCTGTTTATCATTCTTTATGGCTGAGTAGTATTCCATTGTATAGAAATACCACATCTTTTTTATCCATTCCTCAGGCAATGGGCATTTAGGTTGTTTCCAAGATCTGGCTATTATAAACGGTACTGCTATAAACATGAGTGCACATATATCACTGCGGTATGATTTTTTTAATTCTTTTGGGAAGATATCCAACAGGGGAATAGCTGGGTTGAATGGGACCTCCAATCCTAGTTTTTTGAGGAATCTTTACACTGATTTCCACAGTGGTTACACCAGCCTGCATTCCCATCAGTAGTGAAGAAGAGTTCTTTTTTCCCCACAGCTCCTCTGGCCTTTGTTATTGCTTGATAATAGCCATTCTTTCTGGGGTGAAATGGAATCTCAGTGTTGTTTTAATTTTTAATCTCTTGAATGACCAGTGCTGTTGAACATTTTTTCACGTATTTATTTGCTGTTTGTACTTCACCTGAGAAGTGTGTTCATCTCAGATGCCCATTTTTGGATTGTGTCTTTAAATCTGGGAGGACTGATTTTTTTGAGTTCTTTATATATGTTTTCGATAGTAATCCTTTGTCTGAGGAACAGCTGGAAAACATTTTGTCCCACATTGTGGTTTGTCTCTTCACTCTGTTGGTAGTTTGTCTCGCTGTGCAAAAGCTTTTAAGTAGGATGAGATCCCATTTGTTCATTCTTTGCGGTAAGTCTTGTGCAATCTGGGTTTTCTTCATAAAGTCTTTGCCTACACCAATGTCTTCAAGAGTTTTACCTATTCTATCTTCCAGCAGATTTAATGTTTTTGTTTTAATATTAAGATCTTAATCCATTCTGATTGTAGTTTGGAACATGGTGAAAGATAACGGTTCCAGTTTTGTTCTTTAGCATATGTAGAGGCAGTTTTCCCAGCACCATTTATTAAAGAGGATATCTTTCTTCCAGTGAATGTATTTGACACCCTTGTCAAAGATAAAGTGGCTTAATGTGTCTGGAGTTGTTTCTGCATCTTCTAATCTATTCCATTGATTTTTTTTTTGTCTTTTTGAGACAAGGTCTCACTATACAGTTGAGGCTGGCCTTGCACTCACTTTGTAGCCCAGGCTGGTCTCAAACTTGCAATGAGCCTCCTGCCTTAGCCTCCCAAGTGCTGGGATTGCAGGAGTGTGCCACCATGCCTGGCTCTATTCCATTGATCTTTAGGTCTATTTTTTTTTTGCCAGTACCATAATTTATCACAGTAGCTTTATAATATAATTTTAAGTCAGGGATTGTGATGCCCCCTGTCTTGTCTTTGTTGTCCAGGATTGCCTTTGCTATTCTAGGTCTCTTCTGATTCCAGATGAATTTTAGAATTGTTTTCTCCAATTCTGTAAGATATGCTATTGGAATTTTGATTGGGATTGCACTGAATCTCTATAACAGTTTTGAAAGTATGGCCATTTTCACTATATTGGTTCTTCCTACCCAAGAGCATGGGCTGTCTCTCAGTTTTCTAATATCCTCTTCAATCTCCTTTTTCAGAGTACTAGAGTTTTCAATATAGAGGTTTTTTTTTTTTTTTTGATACTGGGGATCGAATTTCTGACCTTGCGCTTGCCAAGTAGGTGCTTATGCACTGAGCTAAATCCCTGGCCCTCAATGTAGAGGTCTTTTACATCCTTCATTAGATTCATTCCTAGGTATTTCATTTTTTTTTGGTTGTTATTGTAAAAGGTATTATTTCCCTGATTTGTCTCTCAGTGAGTTTTTTATTCATATACAAGAAGGCTATTGATTTTTGAGTTTTAACTTTGTAGCCTGCTAAATTACTGAATTTGCTTATTAAATGTAGAAGTCTTTTGGTGGAGTTTTTGGGGTCTTCTAAGTAGAGTATCATATCATCTGTAAATAATGATAGTTTAACTTCTTCCTTTCCTATCCTTACTCCTTTTATTTCTTTCTCTTGTTTAACTGCTAAAGTTTCTAGGACTATGTTGAATAAGAGTGGAGATAGTGGATATCCCCAATCTTGTTCCTGATTTTAGAGTGAAAACTTTCAGTTATTGTCTATTTAGTATGATGTTGGCTGTTGGTTTGTCATAGATGGCTTTTACCAGATTAAGATAAAGACCATCTATTCCAATTTTCTGTAGGGTTTTTATCATGAATGGGTGCTGGACTTTGCCAAAAGCTTTTTCTGCATCTATTGATATAATCACATGATTTTTGTCCTTAGCTCTGTTAATATGGTGTATTACATTTATGGATTTAAGTATGTTGAACCATCCCTACATCCCTGCAATGAATCCCATATGATCACAATATACAGTCTTTTTGACAATTTGCTGCGGTCTGTTTGACAGTATCTTATTGAGGATTTTTGCATCAATGTTTATTAGGGAGATTGGCCTGTAATTCTCTTAGTTGGTCCTCTGGTTTTGCAATCAGAGTAATGCTTGCTTCCAGGAATAAATTTGGGAGTATTGCTTCCCTTTCAATTTCATTAAAGAGTTTGAGAAGTAGTAGTGTTAGGTCTTCACTAAATTTCTTGTAAAATTTAGCAGTGAATCCATCAGGGCCTGGGCTTTTATTTGTTAATACATTTTAATTACATCTTTAATTTAAATTTATCAATATTGGGTTATTTAGGATTTTTATATCTTCTTAATTCAGCTTCAGTATTTCATATATATCTAGGAATCTGTCCATTTCTTCTGTATTTTCTTCTTTTGTCTTTAGATGTTTAAATTTATTTTAAAGAAGATAAAATAGAATAAAACCAATCAAAACAAACCAGTGTAAGAGATACAGGCTTAAAGACATGAAATGAATAGTAGTTACCATAATGCCTTTTGATGTCTTCAAAATAGCTGCAGATAACTTCAGACATAGTAAAAATCAAACAAAACAGAATACAATAAAAACAATAAAAATAAGACAGTGAATGCAATAAAGGACTTCAAAACAAGACAACAATATATCGAAAATTGCTACCATAATATATCTTGCTATCTTTGAAATAGCTGCTCCTGCCATCAGATTTGACATAATCAAACAAAACGAGAATAAAACCCAACCCAACAAAACAATGGAAACAATATAGGATTTCTAAAACAAGACCATAGGGAATCAACAATGGCTGCAGCTCTCAAAAGAAGATCCCCCTTAGATGTCACACGGCATACCACTATCCTCTGAACCTATGATCAGACCACCGGCCCTAGACCTGCAATGTTACTGAAACTACAAAGTGCCACAGGCATTCAATTGCATTTCACTTCCATAACTATCATCACAGCCTCTCTTTCTCCAGATAAGCCAGTCACTTACGGGCAGGGGAGGAGGGGGACTGTGGGATGGTGCTCCTTGTTTGCCAGCCAGTGCAAAAGAAGGGGCTGGGATCTGGCTGTTCGAGTCCACTGAGGGTCCGTGCATGGTGCTGGTTCCTAAACTGGGTTTGTTTGCTGATGTGTCTTTGGTTCTCTCTTGTATTTTCCATCTTATTAGAATACAAGTTTTCAAAGTAGATATAGATGCTTTTCTAAATTTCTACAGGGTGTGTTGTGATTCCACCCTTTTCTTTTTTTTTTTTTTGATACCGAGGATTGAACTCACAACCTCGTGCTAGCCAGGCAGGCACATAAGCCACTGAGCTAAATCCCTGGCCCATCCTTTTCATTTCTAATTGCATGGTTTTGAGTCTTTCCTTTTTTCGATAAGGTTGGCCAATGGTTTGTCAATTTGATTCACTGATTCTTTGCATTGTTTTTTTAGACTCCAGTGTGTTAATTTCTACTCTGATCCCTTATAAGTGCCTCCTTTGTACAAGCTTTTGGTTTAGCCTGCTCTTCTTTTTCTAGAATTTTGAGGTTCAACATTAAGTTGTCTATATGTGCTTGCTCTGTTTTCCTGATATGGGTATTTACTGCTATAAACTTCCCTCTTAAGACTGCTTTCATTGTGTCCCACAAGATCACATATGTTGTATTATTATCATTCAACTATAAACTCTATTTTCCTCTTTAATTTCATCTATGACCCATTGATTGTTCAGTAAGGTGCTATTTAATTTCCATGTGTTGATAAAGTTCTTGTGGTTTTCTTTGGCATCGATTTTCAATTTCATTGCACTGTGGTCTGATAATATGCATGGGATAATTTCAGTTCCTTTACCTTTACTTAACCATGTTCTATGAGCCAGTATATGGCCAATTTTGGAGACTGTCCCAGGTGCAGCTGAGAAGAATGTGTATTCTGATGTTGTAAGGTGGAACATTCTGTAGACATCTACTAAGTCCATTTGCTGAAAAGTTTGATTTAGTTCTAACATTTCATTATTGATTTTTTGTCTAGTTGATCTGTCTTTTTGTGATAGTGGGGTATTGAGGTCTCCCAACACAATTGTATTGTGTCTTATTTGATTTTTCATGTCCATTAATAATAAAAATTGATTTTTCATGTCCATTAATAAATATAACTGGGTGAACTAATATTTGTTGCATATATATTTATGATTGTTATCTCTTCCTCTTGGATTATTCCCTTTACAAGTATATAATGACCTTCTTTATCTCTCTTTTTTATTTTTTTAAATTTTATTGAAAGAGGAAAAAAAGCAATACAGAAAAAAAGGGTAGAAACAATACAAAACCTCAAAAAAACCATAAATCACTAGTTGACAAACCACATACTGTCCTCCCAGAAATAGCTGTTCATGTTACAAAATTAAGGCATACAAAGTGAACACACAGTGAGGCTGCAAACAGTTACAAAAAAACAGGATGGAATAAAGCCATTTGAGACAGTATAGTGAAATTGGCACAGAACATCAAAGCAGGTCACCAGGACAACAGTAACAGGCAACACTGTATATCTCGTTGTCTTCACAATAGTTGTTCTTCTACTAGGTACAGCAAAATCAAAGAAATACACAACATTATAGAACACATCAACACAGAGTATTGAATAGAGCAACACCGTTAATCAGGACATAGCAAAACGGCGATAAAAATATCTTCCTTCAGAGATACTAGAAGGAAACTGCACCGACTTGCTGTACCAAATATGGTCACCTCCTAAGAGATACCCAGATCCCTGGATCCCAATTATTAACGGGGGGAGGGGGGAGATGTGGTATGTTTGATTCTAAGGCCGCGCCCCGGTAAGCAGCAGGCTGCTTACTGGTTGGCTCGGTGCCCTAAGTTCCAACATGGCACAGATCTCAGGAAACGCTCTTGCTTCTTGTTTCCCCGCCCTGGGGTGGCCGCGGCTTGCCAGACCACAGTCACTTACCAGGGCGGAAGGCTGCTTACTGGTTGGCTCGGCGCCCTAAGTTCCAGCATGGCACGGATCTCAGGAAACGCTCTTGCTTCTTGTTTCCCTGCCCTGGGGTGGCCACGGCTTGCCAGACCACAGTCACTTACCAGGGCGGAAGGCTGCATACTGGTTGGCTTGGCGCCGTAAGTTCCAGCAAGGCGCGGATCTCAGGAAAGGCTCTTGCTTCTTGCCCCCCCCACCCCGTGGCCGCGGCTCCCTATGTCTCTTAATCAGTCTTGGCTTAAACTTCACTTTCTCTGCAAATAGAATAGCAACCCCTTCTTTTTTCTGAGTTCCTGTTGCATGGAGTATTGTTTTCCATCCTTTGACTTTCAGTCTATGAATTTCTTTTTGAATTAAATGTGTTTCTTGTATACAGCATATTGTTGGATCTTGCTTCTTGGTCCATTCTGCCAGTCTGTGTCTTTTGATTGGTTAATTGAGGCCATTAACATTAATAGTTAAAACTGATATGTATTGACTTATCCTTGTCATGTTATTTTCTTATTATTGTCTCCCCCTCCTTTTTTCTTTTTCCCTTCCCTCCAATTGTTTGTCTTTTCTTATGGATTCCTTCTGTTGGGGTTCATGAAGGTGTAGTCCTTATTATCTCTTTCTAGAATGTCCTTCAGAACATTTTGGAGTGCTGGTTTGGTGGTCATAAATTTCATCAGATGTTCTTTGTCATGGAAGTATCTTATTTCTCCATCAATTTTGAAAAAGTTTTGCAGGATACATCTATTTGTGTTGAAAGTTGTTTTCCTCTGGAACTTGGAGCTTTATGTGTTTTTTAATATGTTTGAAACAGGATCCAAATAAAAACTATTATATATTGTAGTCTGTAAATATGTTTCTTAAATGCCTTAATCTATAAAACCCCTTTTATATCCTCGCTATGGAATTTATTTGCTGAAGGAATGGATTGTTTGTCCTAGAGAATATCCCATAGAATGAGTCCCTGTGGAGGTGTTTTGTACCCTATATTTCCTGAATATAGATTAGCTGTAGATACTTAATTAAATATAGATCTGGATTCCTTTTCTCTTGGCAAGAATATTTCATAGATTGTGTTGTGTACTTCCTTAACTAGATACAAATTCTCTTATTTCTTTTTAAGATCTACTCTTTGATGTTCTAAAGTTTCACCACAGTGTGTCTGGTTAAGGATTTCTTGCCCCTCTCTTTTAGAATTCTTGAGTCTTGAAGAGTGGCATCTTTCATAAATTCTCAGCTACTTTTTCTTCAAATACGCTGACCTATTTTTTAAAATTAAGTTTATTGGTACATTTTATGTTTATATAATGATCACATTCATCATGGGGAATTTCTACTTGTACACGATATATCTTGATTATTTTTCACCCTTCCCCTACCCTCCTTTCAATTCCTCTTCTCCTCCCTATTTACAAAAGCTTTGTTTCCATGTTTTCCTTCTTGTTTTTTTTCTTTCCCCTTCCCTTTTTCCCCCTCCCCTATTCCTAGTTCCCCTACCCATTGAACCTTTTCTATTTCCCAATATCTATTATATATATATATATATTTTTCCAATATCTATTATATATCTTGATCCATATTTATACTTTAGCTTTCACACACCAGAGAAACTGTGCAATACTTATTTTACTTAAGAGTATGCTGGGGGGTTTTTTTGTACCAAGAATCAAACTCAGGACCTTGAGCTTGTCAGATAGGTGCTTGTGTTGCTGAGCTATATCCCTGGCCCAAGGGTATGTTTGCAAGATGCTATTTACCTAAAAATGTACCAAATTTATCCTCTTATGGCTGTGCACTACTCCATTATATTAAAATAAACCACACCATCTTTATCCATTTATCAGTCAATGGGCATTTGAGCTATTTCCAAGGTCAAGCTATTACAAATTCTGCTGCTACAAACATTGAGATGCATATTTTGCTGTGGTATGATGCTTTTAATTCTTTCAGGAAGATACCAAGAAGGGGAATAGCTAGTTCCAATGAGACTTCTACTCCTAGTTTTTTGAGATATCTCCACGATTTCCACAGTGGTTGCACCAGTCTACATTTCTACTAATAGTGTACAAGGGTTCTTTTTCATCTACATCCCTGCCAGCATTTGTTATTGGTTGATTTCTTGATAATAGCCATTCTTGGGCTGGGGATTTAGCTCAGTGGCTTAAGTGCCTGCCTGGCAAGCGCAAGGTTATGAGTTCAATCCCCAGTACAAAAAAAAATAATAATAGCCATTCTTTCTGGAGTGAGATGGAATCTCAGTATTGTTTTGATTTGTGTCTCTCAAATGACCAGTAATGTTGAATATTTTTTTATATATTTATTTGCTGTTTGTACTTCTTCACCTGAGAAGTATCTATTCACTTCAGATGCCCATTTTTTGATTGGGTCTTTAAATTTGGGGGGTCTGATTTTTTTCAAGTTCTTTATACATTCTAGATAGTAGTCCTGTGTCTGAGGAATAGTTGGCATTTTGTTAAAAGTCTTTGCCTACACTGTTTTGTCTTCCAGTAGATTTAGTGTTTCTAAAACTTTGATCCATTCGATTTATTTTAGTGCATGGTGACTAACATGGATCTAGTTTTAGTCTTTGGCATGTGGAAAGACAGTTTTTCCAGTACCATTTATGAAAGAAACTATTTTTCCCTCCAGTGAAGGTGTTTGGCTCCTTTGTCAAAGATAAGGTGACTGAGTATGTCT
Organism: Dolichotis patagonum; assembly: GCA_004027295.1. NCBI lineage: Eukaryota > Metazoa > Chordata > Mammalia > Rodentia > Caviidae > Dolichotis > Dolichotis patagonum. The sequence continues at coordinate 2,298 of PVJX010050919.1, read as the reverse complement.
GATATTGTTTCTATATTTTCTAGTATGTTTCACTGATCCTCAGGTCTGGTTTTGTTTGTTTGTTTGTTGGGGCAGTACCATGTTTTTGTTTGTTTGTTTTTAAATTTTTATCACAGCAGCTTTATAGTACAGCATCAAGTCAGGAATTGTGATGCCCCCTGCCTTGTATTTGTTGCCCAGAATTGCCTTTGCTATTTTAGGTCTCTTCTGGTTCCAAATCAATTTTAGGATTGTTTTCTCTAATTCTGTGAGATATGTTGTTGAAATTTTGATTGGAATTGCATTAAGTCTGTAAAAATTTTTTGAAAATATGGCCATTTTCACTGTATTTGTTCTTCCTACCCAAGAACAAGGGACATTTTTCCATTTTCTGGTATCTTCTTCAATCTCCTTTTTCAGAGTACTGTAGTTTTCATTGTAGAGGTCTTTTAATTTCTTCATTAGAGGGCTGGGGATTTAGTTCAGTGGTTTAAGCGCCTGCCTGGCAAGCACAAGGTCATGAGTTCGATCCCCGGTACCAAAAAAAAAATTTCTTCATTAGATTAATTCTTAGGTATTTCATTTTTTGGATGCTATTGTGAAAGGTTTTGCTTCCCTAATTTCTCTCTCAGTGAGTTTGTGATTTGTGTACAGAGAGGCTATTTATTTTTGCCTGTTACCTTTGTATCCAGCTATGCTACTGAGTTTGGTTATTAAATCTAGAAGTCTTTGGTGCAGTTTTTGGGGTCTTCTATGTACGATGTCATGTAATCCACAAATAATGATAATTTAACTTCTTTTTCATATCCTTATTCCTTTTATTTCTTTTTCTTGTCTAATTGCTCCAGGACTATGTTGAATAAGAGCGGAGACAGTGGACCTTCTTCTCTTGGTCCTGATTTTAGAGAGATTGTTTTGACTTTGTGTTCATTTAATATGATGTTGCTGTTGGTTTGTCATAGATGGCTTCTATCAGATTGAGTTAAAGGCCACCTCTTCCAATTTCCTGTATTTTTTTATAATGAGTGGGTATTAGATTTTTTCAAATGCCTTTTTTTGTATTTATTGAGATGATTATATGGTTTGTGTGCTTCACTTTGTTAATATGTTGTATTACACTTATTGATTTGCATATGTTGAATCATCCCTGCATCCCTGAGATGAATCCTACTTGGACATAGATGTATAATCTTTTTGATAATTTGCTGCATTCAGTTTGCTAATATCTTATACAAGATTTTTGCATCTATGTTCATGAGGGCGATTGGCCTATAAGTCTCTCTTTTGGTTGAATCTTTCTCTGATTTTGGTATCAGCATAATGCTTGCTTCCAAGCATGAATTTGGGAGTACTGTTTCCCTTTCAGTTTCATTAAACAGTTTGAGAAGTAATGGCATTATGTCTTCTTTAAATTTCTTGTGGAATTCAGAGATGAATCAGTCATAATCTGGGCTTTTCTTTGTTGGTAGGGTTTTAGTTACACCTTCAGTTTCGTTGACTGATATTAGTTTATTTAGAACTGTTATATCGTCTTGATTCAGCTTTGGTAATTCATATGTATCTTGGAATCTGTGCATTTCTTCTGATCTTATTAGATCAGGTTCTTGATGTAGGTGTTGATGATCTGTATTTTTGCAGGATCTCCTGTGATTTCACTCTTTTCATTCCTAACTGCATGAATTTGAGTCGTTTTCCTGCTTTTTTGATAAGTTTGATTAAGGCTTTGTCAATTTTGTTTAAACTTTCATAGAACCAACTCTTCAATTTTTTGCATTTTTTTCTTAGTCTCCATTACATTAATTTCTGCTCTATCTTTATAATTTCCTCCATCGTATCACCTTTGGGCTTGACTTACTCTTCTGTTTCTAGAAGCTGGAGGTTCAACATTAAATTGTTTATTTGAGCTCACGTTTCTCTTAATATGGGAATTTACTGCTATAAATTTCCCTTGAAGGACTGTTTTCATTGTGTACCATATATTCCAGTATATTGTATTGGCATTATCATTTAATTGCAGAAACTGCCTAATTTCTTCTTTAATTTCATCTGTGACCCATTGTTTGCTCAGCACTTGTTACTTAATTCATGTGCTTATGAAGTTCTTGGGGTTTCTTTGCGATTGATTTCTTTTTTTTTATTTAAAAGAGAATAAAACAAAAGGGGGCAGTACAGAGCAGATCAGAACAGGACAACATAGGCAACACAGTACTTTACATTAAGTCAACTGGACATCAACAGTATCTAACACCATATCTCTTACTCTGCTATAGTTGAGCATAGTTTCAATTACAATAATATCAAACATAACACAATAGTATA
>PVJX010050918.1:0-10494 GCA_004027295.1 Dolichotis patagonum | reverse complement strand
GTCGGGGGAGTTTCCTTCTACTATCTCTGAAGGCAGATATTTTTATCGCCGTTTTGCTTTGTCCTGATTAACGGTGTTGCTCTATTCAATACTCTCTGTTGATGTGTTCTATAATGTTGTGTATTTCTTTGATTTTGCTGTACCTAGTAGAAGAACAACTATTGTGAAGACAACGAGATATACAATGTTGCCTGTTACTCTTGTCCTGCTGACCTGCTTTGATGTTCTGTACCAACTTCACTATAGTGTTTCAATTGGCTTTATTCCATCCTGGTTTTTTGTAACTGTTTGCATCTTCACTGTGTGTTCACTTTGTATGCCTTAATTTTGTAACATGAACAGCTATTTCTGGGAGGACAGTATGTGGTTTGTCAACTAGTGATTTATGGGTTTTTTTTTTTGAGATTTTTGTATTGTTTCTACCCTTTTTTCTGTATTGCTTTTTTTTCTCTCTTTAAATAAAATTAAAAAAAAAGATTGAGTAAAAAACTAATCCTTTTTAGTTTTGAATGAGGAGTTTCTTTTCTACATCTGCAGCTTTGGGATCTGGCCTGTCATGATGTTCTCTACCTACGTATTTTGAGGTGCCCCACCTGCACCAGAGACCCCTCTGTCCATTCACCTAGACCATGGTTACCATCCAAGCCATGGCACATCCTTGCTACCACTGGTCTTTGGGAAGTATCATCAGCTCTGTGGTCTCTGCTGAATTTAGGCCACAGACTGGGGATTCAAGTGGACTGTTGAATTTAAAATCAATACTTGGGGGTTTTGGTTTCTCCCTTAGGCGAGCAGGACCTATGTCCTTTCCAGTGGGAGCTTATACTTCATAGGGTGGTCTATATCTGGCCCACTGCCTCTCCCCAGTGGTCTCCCATGATTGTTTCTCACCCATGGGACACTTTAGCAGGGCTATGCAGTCATTGAAGTCCTTGACCAGGTTTGTACTTCCTCCCTGGGTCTGCCGACTCTCCAGGCTTACCTTCTTTTCCTGGGCATTGCTCTCATCCGTGATTAGGTAGATAGGTTAGTCAGCACATCTGCTGCTCTATGCCAAGGAGAAACAAAATGCAGAGCCAGCTTAGAGTTGGTGGATGGTCACTGTTGTAATCAAGGTTTACAATGGAAAAGATTTAATACAGAACATATAATTTATAGGATTATTTGATAATATTTACCCACAGTCAAGTGCAAAAGAATGTGGGAGATCTGTCCACACACTAGAGACCCAAAGAGTCCAGCTGAGGGCCTGGACCCCACAGCAATGTCCTGCACAGGTACAGTTGAAGACCTAGATCCTATGGCAGTGTCTTCCATGAATCCAACCAGAGGTCTAGAGCTTGTGATGATGTCTCATGCAAGTCTGTATTAAGGATCTGCACCGGGAAGGCTCAAAGGACAATGGTGGAAGCGAGAAAGTCTGTGCCAGTGGGATGAAGGATCTGTGGCACCAGGCTGAGGGATCTTCACTGGATCCAGGAAGTGACACTCAACGTTGGACAAGAGCTCCCCTGAAAAGAACCACAGCTGTTCTCAGTGACAGTGAGGACCTGAGTGAGCTCCTCTGACAATGAGAATAGCTGAGTTCATATCAGGAAAATCATCTGATAAGCTTCTCCAGGAGAATCAACAGCACACCATCGTCGTCTTTCCCTCCACAACAAAGCCTCCTGAGGATTTGCAACAACCCTCAGGTGGGCCCTCCACACCCAGCACCACGATGATTCAGCTCAGCGGCGTAAGTTGACCATTCGTTAATCTACCACAGTCATGTCCTTGCATGGGTGGCAGGGATGCAAGTCTGCTTGTTCATGTGGAGAGGGGCGCTACCTCTCCTGAATCCTTTCTAATAGTCTGTGGTGTAGATTCTCTCTCCTCTCAGATTTTTATTATAACCAGCAAGAATAAGCCAAGTGATGGGTTTAACATACTCTCTGGAAATCTGGGTTGAATACCCAACTTTTTATATATGTTTTCCTTCCACATTACTGTAGGCTTTCTGCTACTGTATGACAAAGGAAACTTTTATGTCTGATTTCCAATAATATTTTTCTCACATCTCTTGAACCTTCTACTGAGCCATCACCATACTAATAGTGTGTTCAAGGAAAAGGAGAATCTCTCTAACCTTTCTGGAAATTCTTCCTGCTTCTACCCATTATCAGTTCCAAAGCAATACAACTTTAGGTGTTTGTATGGTAACACTCTACTTGTGTGTCACCCAAATCTTTGTTAGTTATTTAGAGCAAACTACTCACAATTTAATGGCTTAGTGCACTGAGCATTGTTACAGTCTCTCTGAGTGAGGTATTGGGCCTGGCTCAGCTGGGTAGAGCAGGAGGAGCCTCTTCCAGGATGGTTTACTCTTGTGGCTTTGGACAAGAAGCCTCAGTTCCTCTCCTGCTCTTGGCAAAAGGCTTCAGTTCCTCAACATGGGAACATTTTTGTAAGGCTTTGTAGATATTCTCAGCACGTGACAGCTGATTTCCTCTAAAGCAGGCAACCTAAGAGACAAAAAGAAGAGGCCAGAATCTTGTTACCGAGTCTCGGCAGTCAGTCACCTCATCCAACTGTAGTCTGTTCATTAGAAGTCAGTTGGCAAGCGCGAGGTCATGAGTTCGATCCCCGGTACAAAAAAAAAAAAAAAAAGGAGTTGCTAAGTACAGTCCACAGTCAGAGGGGGAGTTAAGTCCTGCCTTTTGAAGGGAGGAGGAGTAAAGCACATCTGCACATGTTTTAAAACTACCATGCTGTATTTAAACTGAACAAAATAAGATGCCAGCCTTTAGAAAAACACGTTTCTGACACACCTTGCACTGTCTACAGTTTTTTGTTTTGTTTTTTAAGTCTCACTTTTAGTTCAGGCCACCTTGAACTCACTGTAGCTCAGGTTGGCCTCAAACTCATGGCAGTCCTCCTGCCTCACCTTTCTGACTGCTGACAGTTGAGGCAAGTGCCACCACTACCAGGTGGAAATGTTTTTTAAACTGTAAGCTCTGATCCATAGAGAAGCCATGACAGTAGCATCTCTGAAATCTGTGATCATTACAGAAGTGGCAGAGAGAAAGGAGAAGGCTCAGAGTGGTTTGTTTATTTAATTGCTTTTTGCAGTATTGGGGATTAAATACTCAGGGTCTTCACACTATGGTTTTTGTTTTTTGTTTGCTTAGGTTTTTTCGTTGTTGTTGTTTTTTGTTTTGTTTCTCTGTTTTATTTTAAAGACGAGGGTCTCACTAAGTCACTGAGTTGCCCTATCTGGGCTTAAATTTGTGATTTTGCCTGAGTCTCCCAGAGTGCTGGTATAACAGGTACGTGTCACTATACCCTCCTCTATTTTTCATAAATTTTATTTCTTCTTCACTTTGTGTAGTGAAATGGGCACCTCATTTGTTTTCACCGAATGCACAAAAGTAAAGAAGTTTCAGTTTAGGGGTTAGGAAGGTGAGTTTGTCACCAGAGGGACTCTAAGTCCCAAGTCCCGTACTGCTGAGAAAAAAAGAGACTCATGTGTTCGATGCGCAGCCAGTTAAGGGGCTAAAAGCCTGTCCTCTGTCCCTGTGGAGGTCTCTGACAGGCTTTGGGTTCTACAGACTGGCTTGAATGGAGACAGAGGTCACCCGCAGCCTGTGACCTGGGCAAACACTTCATCTCTCCGGGGCCACGTTCTTCCAAAGCAAACCTGAGACGAATTAGTGTATTTTGGCTTGTTTTGATGGCTAAATGATCTATTGTTGGCAACGTTAGGTACAGAAGTGTTAGCTAGCTTTTTAGACTTTTATTAAAGAAAAACAGATGAAATGGGAATGTTAAATCGAGAAAACTCCTTTATCTCTTATAAAATCCTAATAAACATTTGAAGAATCTAAAAATGAACAAAGGAGGTGGGAATGGGGCGCGCGACTATGGATTACTGTCTACTACAGTATTACTCCCCCAGTACCCCCTCGCTACTGCACATCTTAACCCCTCCAGCAGCAGCTTGCAACCCTTCGCTACCTCTGTGGTGTCAAAAGGTGGGGTGGTGTCCGCGCTACTGGGGATGGAGAGGGGCGGGAACAGAGAGGGGGCCGGGCTCGGGTGGGGATGCGGGCTCCTGCGAGGGCTCCGCCCCCAGCTCGGGCCCACCCCGCCTCCACTGCTTTCCGATCACTTCCCGCGTGCAAGCCTTGGTCGGGTCTCGGTTTAGGCCCCACCCTCTCATCACCCCTCCCCCGCCTCGGCCCCGCCCCCGCGCAGACCCCGCCTCCTCCCCGCCTCGGCCCCGCCCCGCCCGTTCGCCGGGTCTTCTAAATCCCGCGCCAGGGGGCTGAGTTGAGGTCTCCCTGTTGGCTGGGCGAGCGATGCGGGCCCCGGCGCTCCTCCTGCTGCTGGTGCTGCTGCTGCTGCCGCCTGGCGCCGCGCCGCGTCCCGCGGACTCGCCCCCCGCGCCGCCGCGCGTCAACGTGAGCCTGGATGCGGCGCCCGCGGCGCGCTGGCTGCCGGTACTGCGTCTCTTTGACCCGGGCCTGGTGCGCGCCGCGGTGGCGCGGATCATGGGGTGAGCAGCGCTCTCTGCGGCACGCACCCTCTGGTCAGGCTCTCGGGGTCGGGGTCCCCGGGTGCACGCCTACCTTGTGCCATGGGATGCAACCTGCCCACCCGCTGCGGGCCCCTGGCGTCCCCAGCAACTGCCTTTTGGGCTCCGCTTTTTCGACTTTGCCTTTCACTCCCAGGCGTCACTGGCTGAGGAATTTAACACACACACAAACACACACACACACTCCGCTCCCTCTATCCCCTTAGCAAGCCACACACCTTGGTGTTTTCCTTTCCAGCGACAGAGTCCCCAAGTGGGTCCTCGGGGTGATCGGAAGGCTGGTGGCAGAAATGGAGAGCTTCCTGCCTCAGCCCTACACGGAGGAAATTCGCGGCATAAGTGACTTCCTGAACCTCAGCCTGGCTGACGGCCTTCTTGTCAACCTGGCCTACGAGGCCTCTGCGTGAGTGGCAGGGCACAGGGTTGGACGCAGTCTCTGCTGGGAGGGAGGAGATGTGTTCTCAGCGCCATAAAAACAGGAGAGTGGTTGCCTCCCTACCTCTCAGGGGAAGTCTGAGCAGCAGATCATGGGCTTCCAGAAACAGAGCAGCTTCCCTCTGCCCCACGCTCCTGTCTTCTCTCCACCCCACAAATGGCATCCCACTTCCAAATTCTGCTCAGAATGTACCGTCAGGAAGTATTTGGAAGTAGCTTTTTCTCATGGGAACTTCTGGTTAGCCCAGTGACCTCCAGGTGGCCCCTGCAGCAGTCCATGCTGCGCCATCCTGCTGGATGTATCCTTTACATTTGTCTTGCCTGGTGACTGACTACTGTTGCAGGCTCAGCTTCCACCAGGGAGGTCACCTCTAACAGCCTGTGTGGCCTGTGGACTCGGCACCCAAAGCCCCAATGCGGAGTGCAGTGGGTTCCAACACAGCCCAGGGGCATTCTTGTATTGCTAGGCTCCTAATAGGTCTTGGTGTCAAGGTCTGACTTGGCTTCTGCCTGGACCATTTACTGTGCAGGCACCTCATGTAGTGAAGTATAACATGAAGAGGGGGAAGCTCTTGGGATAATAAAAATTACAGTACTGCCTCAGGCATCTTCCCAGAACACCTAGGGAGAGTGTGTTAGCAAGTGCTGGGATGCCTTCCTCTTTAGGGAGATGCTTTCAGACACATGAGACACAATCCTGTCAGTTAAAGTACTTTTCAGTTGAACTAAATTGTTCTATTCTGATTGGTGGCTTTCTCAATGTAAAATGACTGATCATTTTCATTCTCATTTGGAGTCACTATTTAAGCAGATTAAAGCAAAAATTCTAGTACAAAAGTCTTAACTTCTAGATCTCAGATTAAGGTGTTTATTAAATTGCCTCATAACATAAAACATCATCAGATCCCACTAGCATTAAGAAGGGAAATGGTTTTTGTTTGCTTGTTTGTTTTGTTTTGTAGGTTTCTTAGCTTGGTTTTTTGAAACAGGATCTCACTGTATAGCCCTGGCTGGCCTCAAACTCAGGATTTGTCCATCTCAGCCTCCAGAGTGCTGAGATTATAGATGTGTGGCACCATGCCCAGCACATAGAAAGTGTGTTAGTTCTAAATTTGGAAGAATGGCTGTTTGAGTCAGAATAATACTAGTGGCACTTTATTGAGCCTACTCAGAACTGGACACTTTGTGAACACAGCCCCTGGGGAAAGATGGTGTTTTTTGTTTTGTGACATGGAAACCAAGCTCAGAGAGGACAACTTGCTGACAATTTCCTGGCTGGTGAGTTCCAAAGGTGCTGCTAAAAGCACACTGATCTCCAGTGCCCTGCAATGCCTTTCCCACAGCAGAGCTGTGTCCCCACTGGTCCCCTGTGTTGGTGTACTGCGCCATCCTAGAGCATCCTACAGCATGAGATGGAAGGATGAATTCCCAGGCAAGTTTGAAAGGCCACCTTCTAGAGTGACTCTACAGACTTTGCTTTAGTCCCTTCCCTTATATTTGAGTCTTCTCTTGGACATGAGCCCTTTGAAGATTAGAAACCTTAGGAGGAATTGAAACCTAACCAAGATTCCTTCTATAAACATACCAAAAAAAGATGAACAGTTTTTCTCCTGATTATAAAAGTGATATGTAACCTTTGCAGAAAATCAGTGATACAGAAAAGTGTAAAGAAGAAACTCATCACAATCCTGTTACTGAGAAACGAGACAGGCTCTATCTAAATCACTAAGTTTTCCAGGCTGGGTTTGAATTTTTGATCCTCCTGCCTCAGCCTGCAGAGTGCTGCAGTTATAGGTGTGTGGCACTATGCCCTGCACAAAGGCAATGCTTAGTTTTCATTTTGGAAGGAAGGCTGTTTGAGTCAGAATAATACTAGCTACACTTTGTTACTAGTACTACACACCTGAAATTATAGGTGTGCACCACCATGCCAAGCTGAATCAAAAGTTCTTTAAAAATCCTTTTCTCTTACTGCCTGTGTGCAAGGAGCTCTGGGAGGGACAGAAACACTACCAAACCCCTAAAGAACTGACCATTTTCTCAAAGGGGCAAAATGAAGCATTGTGGAAATGAATGATTTAATGCCACTTGACATAGTCCGCAAAATTCATATTGTGGAGAAGTAGGCCTAACCCAGCTTTGAGTAAAGTTTTGGGAAGGATACTTAACTGCCAAGCAGAGAGATAAGCAGAGTTCAGAGATTTAGCTGAGCCCAGCGTCGGTTTCACAAGGACGTGGTTGGAAACTAGGTATGTGGTGCGTGTTTGCAATCCCAGGAGTTTGGAGGCTGAGGGAGGAGGATCACAGATTTGAGGCCAGCCTGGGCTGCATAGCAAGACTTTCAAAAAAAGGAAGTGATTGAAAATGAGATTTTCACTATGGCTGTCCATGGGGCCAGGGGGTCAGGTCTGGTAACACTGACTGGTAACACTGAATGAGCAGATGAGTTATGTCTGGGTGTACTTTTCAGCTTGAATTGTGAATCCAAAGTTTTGTTGTAAGAAGTATAGCAAGTATGTCAACTATAAGAAAAAATACCCTGTAACTTTGAGCACTTGTTTTAAAAAAGAAAAACCCATTTTCCTTGTTCTTGTTTCCTCATTCACTTGGGTATTTCTCCTCAGATTCTGCACCAGTATTGTGGCCCAAGACTCCAGAGGCCACATTTACCACGGCCGGAATCTGGACTACCCGTTTAGAGATCTCTTAAGCCAGCTGACAGTGGACGTGCAGTTCTTAAAGAATGGGCAGGTATGGGCCATACCACAGAAGAACGGAATCCAAAGCACTGTTCTCGACCAGAGCAGCGGTCATTTAGATGGCCTGCTAATTTACTAATTTTCCCTGTGAATAAGGCTTAGATGAATTTTTATATGAATTTTTACTTCAAATGATACAATATGGCTTATTTTTAGCAGATTACTCATTTTTTCACACATAACAATCTACATTTATTTATTTATTTACAAAATCTACATTTATTCATGTATAAAAATCTGCATTTATTCAGATACAGTCATCTCATCTGGAACATCATCATAACTCCAAAGCCTGACTTCAGGCCTGAATTTCTTGTGACTCCATTTCCTGTAGAACCCTTGGCCCCAGTCTCAGGTCCAGCATCCAGCCCTTCCTAAATAAGCACTTCTTGTCCATGTAACCTACTCTTAGTGTATTGGCAACACAGCTGTCAATGATTTTAGTTTTATATTATTTTATAATTCATTGTGTTCATCATGTGTTGCAGTGGATAAACTAAATGTTTGGCTGAGACTCTTAACTGGGGCTTATTTTCAGGATAGGACTTATAAATACCCTGAAATTTCACAGTAGGGCTTATTTTCCAGTTAGATTTTATTTTGGGGGAAATACAGTAAGTCTGTTATCACTGTGAGATACAAAGACAACCCAGGAGAGAGATGTACATTATTTTATAGGAAGAAGGATCATTTATTGTTACTCAGTAATGACTTAAGGTCAACCAGTGTTCCTTGGGGAAATCTCTTTTGGGGTCTGCTGAGTCTCCCACCTGTTGTGTGGAATCAGTTCCTTCCTGTGCTTTTCTGGGTTCAGGCTCTTCCAGAATAGGGAGGCCCAAGGACTGCACTGACAGCTTTGCATCTCACAGTCCTGGCTTGGATCCAGCTTTTGTCCCTTTCTTCATGAACCTGGAGAAGGATGTCTGCCTATTCCTGTAGAGTACACTCAGAGAGGTTCATACCTGCATTGCTGCCATACTTATCAAGGTTAAATGCAATCATGAATGTAAAGCATGTGGTAGGTGCCGATAAGTAGTGGCCACATAACAAACTTTTCCTCTACAAGCACGACTGACCTATATCACTCTTGTGTAAGGGCTTTACAAAATTAGGTGTAGGTTATTTTGTTTTCAGCATGGTCTCCTTGGAAGTGTCATCTGTTATTTACTGCTGTCACATGACTAACAAGAGCTTCTAGAGAGACAGCATAAATCCATATTCGTTGAATACACAAGCAAAAACTTGTTATTGCTGTAGAATGGAACACAGCATGCAAAAGACAGATATTTTAGCTTTAAGGATCTTTGGAGTTAAAGCTTGGTTCAGTCATCCTAAAAACTTGTTTACCCAGGTGATACCAGCACTCAGGAGGCTGAGGCAGGAAGATCACCATTAGTTTGAGACCAACCTATGCTATACAGTGAGTTGAAGGCTGGCTTGAACTACATACATAGCCAGAACCTGTCTCAAACAAACAAATGAATTTATAAAATAAAAATTTGTTTATAAAATAGCAATTTAATCATTGCTTTTAGGAAGATAAACTTATTCCCAGAAAAATTTAAGCAATACAAAAGTATTTAAAGTGAAAGTTTCTCCTTTCTCAAACTCTTTCCTTTACTTGGTCAGTATTAGTCTGATAGTTAGCTCAAGGTTTACTTCAAAGACAATGTAAATGGTAAGTGATACTGTAAATGTATAATAAATTGTAAAGGAAAATTGACATATTATTAACCTACTAGTGAATGATGGCATAATTTTTTACTATCTTCTGTTTTTCTCCATTATTCTACAATGAGGAAATAGTCTCATATACACAAAGGAATAACTGCAATAAAAATCAGCCACTCCACCTCTTCTCTCTGAGACCCACTCTGGCAGCCATGGTCTGTTGTTGCTTCCGTCTCGATGTTCTGTGAGAAGCAGTGTGTGTGGGGTGTGCCCTGCCCAGCTCTGCCAAATCTCATTGCTTGGCTGAGGACTCAGGGCCAATAAACTGTTCTGGTGAATTGAGAGCAGGCTATCCACCGAATAACTTCTCTCTCATTCTTGGCTAGTGTTCATCATTTTAAAAGTATTTGTTTCTATATAGGACCTTATTTAACCCTGTATGCAGCCCTGGGAGGTAGGCACAGTCTCATCTTTATTTGTCTGGATGAGGTGCCTTCCAGAGACTCACCTGCCGGGTCACAGTGGGACCCGTGAGGTGGGGCAGAACCCAGGCCCTCAGCCTTCAAATAGCTTTTGTTTTCTTTCTTGGCCAAAGCTTATCCATAGTTGAATGTAAATTAGTCCCTTGCTAAGAGGTTGTGTATTTTAACTGACATAATAGAGATAAAGAGATCTAACCTTTAGAAATACAGATTTTAAAAGCTGCAAGATAAAATATCTTTCAATTTACATCTGATACTTATGTATTATAATTGGAAACTAAACCATAATATGCATTTTCATCACTTTAACTTTTTTGACCCTTCAGAAGTAGCGCTAGCATAGAGGCCAGTGTGTTCACAAATTAGGTGGCTCTAGAATGACTTCTTTTTTTCCTCTTAGAATTAACGTTTTAAAAGGGCTTCAGTAGCAAGGTGGACCTGCTCTCCTTTTACTGCTATGCATGAAGGTTGTAACTCATGGCTTGAGGGACAGAGACCAGCAGAGACCACCAGGCTGGTATAAAGGCAACATAGCATGGAATTTATTATGCCTGAGTGCAGGCAGACAGAG
>PVJX010050917.1:0-10492 GCA_004027295.1 Dolichotis patagonum | reverse complement strand
GTATGAAGCATACAGAACTCCAGCCACCTACAACCCAAACAGAGCTACACCCAGACACATAATAATCAAGATCCCAGAAATTCAATATAAGAACAGAATATTAAAAGCCATCAGAGAAAAGAAACAGATCACCTATAAAGGAAAACCCATCAAAATCATGGCAGACTTCTCAACACAGACCATCAGATCAAGAAGAGCTGTGAGTAAAGTAATTCAAGCCCTGAAGGAGAACAATCTCCAGCCCAGATTGATGTTTCCTGCAAAACTCTCTCTAGAAATTAATGGAGAAACAAGATGCTTCCATGACAAAGAGGAACTAGGAGAATTTGTGACCACCAGTCCAACCCTACAAAAAATACTGAAGGACATTCTAGGGAGAGAGAACAAGAATACAAGCATTTCAGGAACTGTGGCAGAGAGGCCTCAGTGAACGAGGCAGACAGTGGAGTGGAAGAGAAAAATAGACTATCAATAGCAGAAAAATAGAATAGCAGAGATGAGGCAGAGAAGATTGGCTATAAGCTCTAGTATAGAAGGCCTCAAAATACTAACAGAGAGAAACACAGGCAGAGTAGATTAGGAGATAGGGTCCATTGAGGTGCTGTATATAGGTAGGCAGTGGGACCCAAAGCAAGCAGTGCACACCATGGGAGTGAAAGGGGAGGAATTGTCTAAAAAAGGGAGGCAGAGGATATTGTTAATGGGGTAACAAGATTTAAAATTTACATTATTCTCACCACTCTGCTTGGATGGATTACATGCTGTTTCAGTTTGTCTACTTACACTAGACTTGAGGACATGGTCAGCTATCCCAAAAATAAGAGGCCATATTATGGTAATCATCCATAATTTTCCTATCAACTTAATCTGAAGCCCTTTATAACTTATACTGTCTTACTATGACTCATCTTATGTGCATCTGGTTTGTTAGATTGTTACTTTGTATTGACTGATTTTATTTAAATCTGTTATGATTGATAGCATCAAGTCTAAAAGTATAGGCAACTACACTGAACATGACAAGATTCACTAAGATACCCACTCTGGTTTGATTAATACTTGCTTTTGAAATCTTATAATGTCTCCAATGCTTCATTTTTATTAATGTTATTATACACTGCTGAGACATCATGGTAATCATTGTAGATCACCTTGTATTGTGGTTTTATGTGACTTTTCTGCCTCATGCTTTCCTAGGAATTGTTTTGTTTTATCTTGCTTTGTTTTGTTTTTCCTGATAATACAGAAATGATAGATATACATGTAGAGACTCATGCATGTGTAGAGCTTATAAACAGTTTACGAGAACCAACTATATAACACATGTTGAAATGAACAACTACTTTGAAGAAAAAGAGACACTACAGTACCCAGTGCTGATTCCATAATGTCATGATGTGAAATCCAGCAAAACAATCACTTTTTGTTCAAAGTGATCTTAGCTTGCTTTGCCTTGTTTAAGCTCAACACACATTAAGGTATGGACAGCTGTTTTGAGGAGAATGAGAGATACTATGACAGCCATTCTTGGCTTCCCTAATGTCTGGTCTTGAAGACCTGAAATGCCCTCCTCATCCTGCTCAGATCAATTCCATACTAGGTTGTTTCATGTGAATTCCCTGTATGTGACAATATGGACAACTATTTGGAAGAAAACTAGAGTCAATATGATAGAAAGTAAGTATCTCCGATTTTCTAGTTTTGAAGTTTTTGTCTCTTACATTGCTTTCTTGTGATCCGCTTTGCTCTGTTTTGTTGTGTTTAATTTTATCCTTTTGATATAATTGCATGTATATATGAGTGTGTAAGATGGATGACCATATTGCTGTTTTTGTCAGATTGTGGAGCAGAACCATTAACAGTCTCACTGTTTGAATGTCTACTTTACATGTTTTAACTTTGTAATTTGAACAACTATTTCCAAGAAGTCTGTATGTAATTTGTCAAGTAATAATTTCTTAGGTTTTGTTGTTGTTCTTTTCCTTTTTTCCTTGGTATACTGTATTGTTGGTACCCTTCATTCTGGTTTTTTTTTGTTTTTTTTTGTTTTGTTTTCTCTTTAAATAAAATTATTTTTTAAAAAAATAAATACTCTCTGAGGTAAAAGAAGAAATGGCAAACATAATAAAGGAAATGCTGAACACATCTAAAGAAGAAATACTTAAAAAATTTAGAAGCACTGCAAAAAAAAGGACAACATAAGAAAACAATAGAATTTATGTAACAGATTCAAGGAAATATCCAGGAAATCAAAAATTCCATTGAAAGCTGGTAAAACTGCCTGAATGAATGTGAAGATACACTTTCAGATCTTGAAGACAAGATTGTAGCTCATGAGCAAGAAAGGTAAGATAATTGTGTTATGTTTGATATTACTGTATTTGAAACTATGTTCAACTATAGCAGAGAAAGAGATATTTTGATAGCTACTGTTAATGTCCGGTTGACTTATTGTAAAGTGCTGTGTTGTTTATGTTGTTCTGTTCTGATCTGCTTTGTTCTGCCCTCTTTTGTTTTATTCTCTTTAAAATTAAAAAAAAAAGAAAGGTAAGATAGGGGCTGGGGATTTAGCTCAGTGGCATAAGTGCCTACCTTGCAAGCACATGGTCATGAGTGTGATCCCCGGTACTGATTTTAAAAAAAGGTAAGATCATTTAAAAATAACAAGGAATCAGGAAATAACAATTCAACAGTTACAAGATGATGCAAAGGAAAATAACAAAAGATTGATAGGTGTAAAAAAAAGTGACAACACAAATAATATCAAAAGACTATTTACAGAAACAATAGTGGAAAATTTCCCAAACAAGGGAAAAGAAACTGATATACATATAAGTGAAGCATAAAGAACTCCAATTAGCCATAAGCAAAATAAATCTACAACTAGACATATAATAATCATACCAGAAATTCAACATAAGAACAGAATATTAATCAACATCCCAGAAATTCAACATAAGAACAGAATATTAAAATCTGATAGAGAAAAGAGACAGATTGCCTATAAAGGAAAGCCCATCAGAATCACAGCAGACTTCTCAACACAAAAAATGAAGTCACAAAGGGCATGGAGTAAAGTATTTCAAATCCTAAAGGAAAATGTCTTCCAAACCATATTGATGTACCCTGAAAAACTCTCCTTCAAAATTGATGGAGAAATAAGAAACTTCCATGACAATGAACAGCTAAAGAACTTCATGACCACCAAATGAACCCAGCAAAGAATACTAAAAGGTATACTAGATAGACATAAAAATAACTATGGCTCAAAGAACACCAACAGAAAAAGGCACTAGGCAGGGCAGACAATTAAACCGAGGAGAAAGGTAAAGAACCAAGAGCAGAAAGATAACATGACAAAAATGAGCCAATACATATCAGCTATAATCATTAATGTAATGTACTCAATTTACCAATTAAAAAACAGACTGGCAGAATGGATCAAGAAACAGCACCCAACCATATGTTGTATACAAGAAACCCATCTAACCCAAAAGGAAATTCACAGATTGAAAGTCTAAGGAAGGAAAAAACACTTCACACAACAGGAACCCTCCCCAAAAAGCACAGGTAGCTATTCTGTCTGCAGACAGTGTAAACTTCAAACCAAGAATGATTGGAAGAGAAAAAGAAGGTCACTACATACTAGTTAGGGGAAAACTTCAAGACACAAAGATAACAATCCTAAATATATATGCACCAAATATGGGAGCATCTAGCTACATAAGATAAATATTAATACAAATGAAAAATCAAATAATCAGTAACACAATTATAACAGACCTTAACACACCACTGATACAAAAACACAAATCAAGTAGACAGAAAATCAGCAAAGAAATAACAATTGAATCACACCTGTGAACAAATGGATTTAGTAGATGTGTACAGAGTGTTCAGCCCAACATCAGCATATACATTCTTCTCAGCTGCACATAGAACATTCTTTAAAATTAACCATATACTATCCCATAGAACATGCTGAAGTAAATGCAAAAGAATTGATGCATATTATCTGATCATAGTACCATGAAACTAGAATTTAATGACAAAAGAAACTGCAAAAACTCCATAAACACATGGAAATTAAATACCACACTCATGAATAATCAATGGGTCACAGAGTAAATTAAAGATGAAATTAAACAATATCTACAAGCAAACAAAAATACAAATGCAACTTACTGGAACCTGTGGAATGAAAGCAGTCTTCAGAGGAAAATTTATTGTGGTCAATTCCCACATCAGGAAGACTGAACGAAGACAAATAAACAACCTGATGCCACACCTCTAACATCTAGAAAAAGAAGAATAAGTCAAATCCAAAGCCAAAAGAAGGGAGGAAATTATAAAGGTCAGAGTGGAAATTAGTGCAATAGAGACTAAGAAAACAATACAAACAATTAATGAATCAAAGAGTTTGTTCTTTGAAAGAATAAATAAAATTCATAAGCCCCTAGACAAACTTATTTTAAAAAGGAAATAAAAACTCAAATTCATGCAATAAGGAATGAACGAAAAGGGCAAAATCACTAAAGACCCTATGGAAATATAGAAGATCATCAACACCTATTTTAAAAACCTCTAGTCTCATAGGTTGAAAACACAGAAGAAATGCACTGATTTCTAGAATCATATGAATTACCAAAGCTGTATCAAGAAGCTGTAAAACTGCTGAATAATCCAATTTCAATTAATTAAATTGAAAATGTAATTAGAATGTTACCAACAAAGGAAAGCCCAGGTGCTCATGGATTCACAGCTGAATTCTACAAGAAATTCAAGGAAGACAATATTAACACTCCTTAAACTCTTCAATGAAATTGAAAGGGCAGCAATTGTCCCTAACTCATTTCTGGAAGCAAGTATTACCTGTTGGAGAGTGTTGAAGCTGAATACATGTGCAAGGCTGTGGTGTGGCCCAGGCATGACTGAACTGAGAATAAGCAGACACCTTGGGAGGCAAGATAGGCAAAACTGAGGCCACCTGGAGACTTTCTGGATAGTTTTCATTAATAAGCATTGTCTGTTTCTCTGAGAGATTGTTGAACCCCCTCCCAAGATCCTGTTCAGCTCTCCTTCATTGTCCACTCAACTCTTTGTTTGATCTGTTTACATTCTGGCTGCCTATCATCAGTCAGCCAGCTGGCTAGCAGCGTTACAAGCTCTGCTGAGGATTTTAGTCCTCCTACAGCCCTAAAGATCATGGCACTAGTCTCATTCCTTTGAGCCTTTGCTCTGCACCCATTTGGGAGATTGGGGATCTAGGCACATATCCCAACATACCCTAATACCAAAACCAGAGAAAGACCCAACCAAAAAAAGAGAACTACCGGCCAATTTTCCTAATGAACATAGATACAAAAATCATCAATAAAATACTGGCAAACAGAATGCAGCAAGTCATCAAGAAGATTATACACCACGACCAAGTGAGATTCATCCCAGGAATGCAGGGATGGTTCAACATATACAAATAAGTAAGTGTAATACATCATATCAATAGAGCCAAAGAATAGAATCAAATGATCATCTCAATAGATGCAGAAAAAGCTTTTGATAAAGTCCAACACTCATTCATGATAAGAACCCTACAGAAATTTGGAATAGAGGGTGTCTACCTCAATAGGATAAAAGCCATCTATCACAAACCAACAGCCAGCATCATATTAAATGTTCAAAAATTGAAAGCTTCCACTCTAAAATCAGGAAAAAGATAAGAATATCCATTATCACCACTGCTATTAAATATAGTGCTTGAAATATTAGCAAGAGCAATTAAACAAGAGAGAGAAATAAAAGGAATAAAGATAGGAAAGGAAGAAATTTAACTATCATTATTTGCAGATGATGTGATACTCTACATAGAAGACCCCAAAAATCCATTGAAAGATTTCTAGATGTAATAACCTAATTCAGTAATATAGCTGGATACAAAGTCAACTCTCAAAAATCAAAAGCATCCCTGTATACAAACAACAAACTCACTGAGAGAGAAATAAGGAAAATCATACCCTTCTCTTTAGCATCCAAAAAAATTAAATACTTAGGAATCAATCTAACAAAAGAAATAAATGATCTATACAGTGAAATTTACAGTACTCCAAAAAAAGAAATCAAAGAGGATTTCAGTAAATGGAAAGATATTCTCTGTTCATGGATAGGAAGAACAAACTTTGTAAAAGTGGCAATGCTCCCAACATTCTTACACAGATTTAATGCAATTCCAATCAAAAAACCATTAGCATACCTCACAGATCTAGAGAAAGCATTCCTAAAATTCATCTGGGAACAGAAGAGACCTAGAATAGCAAAGGTAATTCTGGGGAATAAAGGGATGGAAGGACGCATCACAATCCCTAACTTGAAGTTATGCTACAAAGCTACTGTGAAAAAATCAGCACAGCACTGGAATAAAAACAGACCTGAAGATCAATAGAATAGATTAGAAAATATTACCACAACTACAAACACACTTAGCCACCTTATCTTTGACAAAGGGGCCAAACACATTCACTGGAAGAAAGATAGCCTCTTTAAAAAGTGTTGCTGGAAAAACTGGTTTTCCATATGCCAAAAACTAAAACTAGACCCATGCCAATCACCATGCACTAAACTAAAGTCACAATGGATCAAAGATCTAAATATTAAAACAGAAAAACCAAATCTACTGGAAGACAAAGTAGATAAAAATCTTGAAGACATAGTGGTTGGCAGAAAATTCATGAACAAAAATCAAACTGCATGGGAAATATTTCCCAGAATTAACAGTTGGGATCTCATCTTATTAAAAAGTTTTTGCATATCAAAAGAAATCTCCAACAGAATGAAAAGAAAACCCAAGAATTGGGAAAAAAAATCTTAGTCAACTGTCCCTCAGACAAAGGACTTCTATCTACAACACATAAAGAATTTTAAAAATCAGGCTGCTGAAATTCAAAGGGCCAATTCAAAAATGGGCATCTGAGATGAATGCATACTTCTCAACTGAAGAAATACAAATGGCAAATAAATACATGAAAAAAATGTTCAACATCAATGGTTATTAGAGAAACGCAAATTAAAACAACACTGATATTCCATCTCACTCCAGAGAGAATGGCCAGGATCAAGAAAACCACCAATAACAAATGCTGGAGAGGCTGTAGGGGAAAAGGAACACTTCTACACTGTTGGTGGGAGTGCAGACTGGTGCAAGCACTGTGGAAATCAGTGTGGAGGTTCATCAAAAATCTTGAATAGGAAATCCCATTAGACCCAGAAATTCCACTTCTGGGCATATTCCCAGAAGAACTGAAAACATACTACAGTGATATATGTGCACCCATATTTATAGCAGCACAATTTGTAACAGCTAAATCTTTGAAACAACCAGAATGCCCATCAACTGAGGAATAGATAAAAAAGATGTATTGTTTTTACACAATGGAATACTACTCAGCTATAAAGAAAGACCACATTGAGGCTTTTATAGGTAAATGGAAGAGGCTTGAGACCATAGTCATAAGTGAAATAAATCAAACTCACATGTGTAAATACCATATTGTCTCCCTAGTGTAAGAAACTGAAAGAGTAAATAAGATACAAAATCTTCAATAAATATTATGAAAGGGTAAGTAAATGCTCAAAGAATAAAAAACTCAGACAAGGAGAAGGAGAAAAAAAGGAAGAGTAGAAATAAGACATAAATTTGCATATATACATTTAAGATTACTAAGATGATTGTATTACTAATTCTATTAGCTCTTGGAAGAAAACAGTTAACATCTGTAGGATTAGATCAATTTTGCATGACTGTATATGGTGTTCGAGTAAGACTTTTGAAGATAACTATGCAAAACAACAAAATTTGTTATGTTCCTACCACCTTGTTTTAAAAGCCCACATTGCTAGTGTTTTGGGCTCTTAGTTATAGTTATTTATTTGTTGTTTCATTTTTCCCTCTAATATAGAAAGGATGGATGTACTTGTATAAGCTTATATATGCCTAGAACTACACCTAAAGGGTTTACAAGAGTTGATTTTATTATATGTGATAATAAGAACAACTATACTGAAGAAAATGAGACATCATGGTAGCCATTGGTGATTTCCTATCATTTTGTTTGCAGTCCAATAATGCTTTTATTCTTGGTTTTTACTGGTTTTAGTCTGTTTTCAATTATTTGATTTCAATATGTATGAAGATATGGACAGCTATTTTGAAGAAAACAAGAGACATTATGGTAGCCATTATTGATTTTCTGCTGCCTTTTCTGAAATCTTGTGTTATTTGCATTATTTTACTCTGCTCCGCTTTGTTCTAATTTGTTTTGTTTTGCTTTGTTTATTTTATTATCTTTAAAATAAAAAAAGAAAGAAATGCAAACTAGTGCTACTTCTATGGAAGTTAGTATTGAGATTCCTCAGAAAACTAAAAATAGAAATTCCACTTGACCCAGCCATATCTCTTCTGGGTATCTTCCCAAAAATGTTAAAGACATCATATTACAGTGACACACGGATATACATATATCTATGTTTATAGCAGCAAAATTCATAATAGCTAAATCTTGGAAACAGGCTATATGCCTATCAACATGTGAATGAATAAAGAACATGTGATACACATGATGGAGTACTCCTTGGCAACAAAGGATATATTCAAGTCATTTAGAAGCAATGTATATATATTGAGACCATAATGCTAAGTGAAATAAATCAGACACAGAAAGTTAAACATCACATAGTTTCTCTTATATGAGTAATGCATAAATAATTTAAAGAGCAAAATAAAAGAGAGATGACAGGAAACAGAAAGACAGGCTTTACAGAGGTGGAAAGGGAATCCAGGGATGGAAGAAAATGGGCAGAAGGAAAGGGGAAGTAAAAAGATTCAAGATATGATATGTATATGTGTCAATTCCCCATGATGAATATATTTATTATGTATCATAAACATGTGCTACAAGCCAGGGATATAGTTTAGTGGCACAGTGCCTGCCTGGCCAGCATGAGTTTGACTCCCAGTGCCAAAAATAAAAAAATCACAAATAAATACTAATACCAAGGGAAACATTTTTGAAAAATAAAATAAGGACATCCCTTCCCAATCACTCTTCTCCACCCACTTGAGGTTGAATGCTCTCTCTCCCTCTCTCTCTCTCTCTTCCCTCTTACTCTTGAACACAAAAACCTGATTTATCTGGATGGCTGGTAGTGTGCCTTTCTGTCATCCTTGTACCATTTCTCTGTTCATGACCTTCAGCAAATGTAGCTGCTTTTCTCTTTAAAAAATCAATCCCTTGCATGTTCTTTGGGGTTCAGGACACTGGTGAATTTTGAATATCACAGTTCCTCCCATGGTCCTCTTTATGTGGATCAGAATCCTTAACAAACTTGACAAGCATTTACAATATGTTGTACCCAGTTCAATAATTGGTCCAATGGTGAAAAAACATGATTCTCTTAAAAAAGCTGGTATGCTTGGTTTTGTTAGAGACTCTGCTTGGCTCAGGACACATAGTCTTCAGACACTGTAGCCAAAGAAAAGAGTCACAGTGTAGACTTAGCAGTGCTTTGCCTGTGACTCTCCTGCTATCAGTATTTCTCTTCTTTAAATATCCAGGTGAATTTCTGGCTCTAAAAATACCATGTACTGGACGTTTCCACTGCTGTTTCTCTCAGCCATAGCCATGGGACCAGGAAAAATCTTCAGACCAGAAAGCCATGAACTCACAACTCTTACCCTGGCAGTTTGTTTTCTTTCTTCTGTTTCCCTTTTTGCTCTTTCTAGTGCTTTCAATAAGTTTTTAATCATTTCATAATTGTTGCCTGTGAACAGACTCTTTTGACCACTTCATTCTTCCACAATAAACAGAAGCCTGTATGTTTTTTTAAAAGTATACAACAGAGCTGAGAACCGGGCCTGTTCAGAACTGGGAACATTGCTGGGAACAGCAGCTGACAGTTGGGGCTGTTCAGAACTTGTAGGCCCACCCTTGGCCCGCAGGGAACATCGCTGGGATGAGCAGCTGAGAGCCAGTCCTGTTTGGGACTGGGAAAATCTCTGGGAATGGCAGCTGAGAACCGGGGCTGTTCAGGACTGAGAACATTGTGGACCAGCAGCTGAGAGCCAGGGCTGCTCAGGAGAGCTAGGCTCGCCCTTTGCCCACAGGGAACATTGTGGTGACCAGTGGTGGAGGGCATGAGGTGCCTGGGTCTGCTGCTGCTGGGCCTGCCCCTCCTCCAGGAACATCTAGGAAGTCTGGCACCGGCCTGAGCTGTCTGGGACCACATCTGTTGGACGCACACTTCCAGCGGGAATACTGGACTACAGTGGACTACCATGCTGGCTTGATGAGAGGCTCAGGAACCCCTCACCCAAACAGAAGACCTCATCAAGCTTTAGTCAGTGTGGTGAGTTTGCCCCATAAAATAGAGGCCTGCAGTGGGTAAATAGGGGCAGAAGTGAAACTCCCTCCAAGTATAAGACCTTGGCTAACCTGGCAAG
>PVJX010050916.1:0-10492 GCA_004027295.1 Dolichotis patagonum | reverse complement strand
TTCTTGATTTCATTGTTTGTGTTGAGAAGTCTGCCGTGATTCTGATAGGTTTTCCTTTATCGGTGATCTCTCTTTTCTCTCTAACAGTTTTTAGTATTCTATTCTTATGTTGGATTTCTGGGATGGTGATTATTATGTGTCTGGGTGTAGTTTTATTTTGGTTATGGCTGTTTGGAGTTCTATATGCTTCACTTATCCAAATGTCTGTTTCTCTTCTCATGTTTGGGAAGTTTTCAGCTATTCTGTAAATATCATCTTGATATCATTTGGTCTGTCCCCTTCTTTTTCATTTATCCCTATTAATCTTATGTTATTTTTCTTTGCATCATCTTGCAGGTGTTGAATTGTTATTTCCTGATTCTTTGTTATTTTTAAAAGATCTTGTCTTTCCTGCTCACTGGCTGCAATCTTATCTTCAACATCTGAAATTCTGTCTTCACTTTCATTGAGGCGGTTTTTACAGCTTTCAATAGAATTTTTCATTTCCTGTATATCTCTTTGAATCTGCTTTATGCATTCTGTTTGTTTCTTATATTTTTCTTTGAGGGATTCTATCTGTTTTCTTTGTTCCTCTAATTTTTTAGCTGTGTTTTCACTAGATGCGTTCACTATTTCTTTCACTGTTTTTATCAATTCTTCTTTTACATGGGCAAGTATTTCTGATTTGAATTTCTCCATAGCTTTCCCTATTTGCATATTTATTTCATTTGATATCATTTCAGACATTTCAGGTGTATGGCTTCTTTTTTCTTCTGTATACACAGGTTCTAAGCTTTCTTGGGGAGGGCTAGGGCTTTGAGCCTGCCTTTTCGTCTTTCCTTTTGTCATTTTTCTGTATTTCCTTACTTTGAGCGGTGTTCCAAAACTTTCTCTGCTTATGTGGCAAATTACCTGTTACACCCTCAGTTCCTGGAGGGGCAGTTGCTCCCCTACAGGCTCCTGGCTTCCTTACAGGGTCCTAACTCTCCTCTGTGGGCTCCTGGCTCCCTAAGTTGTAAGGCGAATGCTGAGTGTGGCCACCCGGGAGCCTGTGGAATCTCAGGTAGGCCAGGCCTCCGTGCCTTTTCCCAGGCAGGTCTCAAGGAGGTTCCCTGCAAGTGAAGGGCCTACAGGTCCCAAAGAGTCAGGCCAGATTGTTGGTTTCTGAAAAGTTCCCGGTCCCAAACAGACCTGGCCAAGATGCCATTCTTCACAATATTCCCAATCCAAACAGCCCAGGCCACTCTGCGGGTCCGAGAGTTTTGGGTCCCAAAGAGACAGCCTGAGATGCTGCTTTCTGGGAGACTTCCTGGGGGTGATGGGCAGGGCTACAGGCCCAAACAGACCTGGCCCAGATGCCGATCTCCAGGCAGTTCCCTGTGGATGAAGGGCGTGCTTACCAGTCCCAAAGAGTCATGCCGAGATATAGGTCTGCGCAGACTTTTGATCCAAACAGCCCAGGCCACTCTAAGGGTCCGAGAGTTTCGGGTCCCCCTCTTACTTTGTATCCAAGTGTCCTTCTTTCCGTCACTCCATATATTCAGGGAATTGAGTTAGGTCCCTTAGCTTGGAACACATAATGAACTATGTCCTTGACTTACTATTTTGTTTCCCTCAGTTTTTTGTTTAAGTCAGAGACATCTTTACAGACAATTCACTGACCTGTGATTTGTTTCATAACCAAGTTTTCTCTCCTAGAGCGGTGTCTGGTGTAAAGAAGGTTATCAATGAATTATTGGATGGGTCAATAAATGAAATACTGCTGGGGTTTTTGAAAGGACAGACTATGAAAAGATCTAAGCACAGATTTCAATAATACATAAGACCAGTCAGAATTACAAGCAGAAATCAAGAGTGGGACAAATTCAGACAGGGGATAAAAGAAGCACTGAAGGCAACAAGTACTTTAATATATAAGCTTATCATTTAATTCCCTTTTCTATCTATAGTAGCAGGGGAAGCATGAGATAGTAAATAGAATTATCTTCTCTGTGGCCTGAGAGACCCTGGCTAGAGTCTCAGCTCTGTCATGATTAGCTGTAGGATGTTGGACAGGTTAGACTGTCTGTGTCTTTGTTTTTTCATCAGTAAAATGAGAATAAAAGTAGTAATTACTTTATGGTATATTTTGTAGATTCAAATAAGTTGATAGAAAAGCTTACTAGGAAACATAAAAAAGTCAGCTATAAATATTTTGTTGACAGGTAGTTTTTTCCACTCATTTATACTAAATATAATGATGCAACATGGAGTCTACACTCAGTGTAAGAGAACTGATTATATGAAAGAGAGACAATCTAAGATGGAGGACCAATGGACTGATCGTGGAGATAAATGATTACTCAACAACATGCCAGATGAAAGGATAGTTTGTAATCAAAGAGTGACATCCTTGAAAGTGATATTGGAATACAATTATGGGTTATGTCAGGGTTTACTAATGAGAAGGGTTAAAGTGTTAATGACAAGGACTCCGTCCAATAGAAATATAATGCGAACCACATATATATATTTGTATTGTTATAAATGGAGTTGCTTCTTTGTTTTCTTTCTGGGCAGCTTGTTTTAAAATATGTAAAGACATTCTAACTTTTTGTGAGCATTTCATGCCCTGAAATTTTGCTGAATATGTGTATTTATTTATTGATTGATTTAGTCTTTTTAAGACAGGGTTTTACTATGCAGTTCAGGCTGATTGAACTCATGCTGTAGCCCAGGCTGAGCTTGAACTCACAGCAATTCTCCTGCCTCAACCTCCAAAGTTCTGGGATGAATTTATCAACTTTAATTAATTTGTGTGTTTACAGGTGGAAACTGCTTAATTGTTACTATATATAAGAACATGAACTCTGAAAACAGTTTTACTTCTTCCTTTCCTATTTGCATGCCTTTTATTTCTTTTTCTTGACCAATTGCTCTGGCTGGTAGTACTAGTATTACATTGAACAGAAGTCGTGCAAGATACCTTTGTTTTGTAGAAGAAAAGTTTCCAATCTTTCACCATTTAATATGGTATTAGTCCTCTAAGAATTTTTGCAACTTACAATATTCTAGTTCTACCCCTCTTGACTCTTTTTGACCATATTGGGGAGGTTTTATTAGTGATGGTCTCTTTTTCAGAAATGAAAGTTATCTATGTTTTAGTTCTCTGTGCTCTCCAAAATTATAATCTTTTCTATCATTTTCATTTCTTTATTTGTTCTTGACATAAGATAATTTTTAATTTTGTTCTACATATTATTGATTTCATGTTTTCAATATGGAGTTCAGTTCTGTTCTTGTCCTGTATGAATTTTTATTTTACCATTACAGTTTAAATTTCCTTGTATTATCTCCATATTATAGAATTTCTTTTTCTTTTGACTGTTCTCTCACTATGATTTTCCATTTTTCATAGATAAAATACCTTTATACATGACTGTTACATCTATATTATATTACAAATAGGTAAATAATTTATTTGCTTACATTAACCTTACATAAAAATACTGAGTTATTGGTTTTTCTTGGAATATTGCAATAGGTCTTCCTCTGTTTTCCCAAAGTTCAGTTATTATTTATCAATTTGTAAACATGCATATTGAATTTCTACTAATATCTGTCTTGAATACATGGCTGAAAACAATGCAGAGGATGATGACATATGAATAATTTTTCATTTGCTAATTAATGCCTGGCTGATTTCATAAGATAGATCAAAGATATTTGTTGAAAAAATGTATACCTGAATAGTTTTTTGAGTTACCACTTTTCCACTTTATTCTACATTTTTTTCACAGACATCAGGGTTAGCCATTACATTTATTTGTATGGTAATAAGGTGAAGTCTAGCCTTACCTATGACTTTTAAACATGGAAACCCCTGACCATGATTTTTTTTTTTTTGTACCAGGGATTGAACTCATGACTTCATGTTTGCCAAGAAGGCACTTACACTGCTGAGCTAAACCCCCAGCCCTATGACACTTAGTTTTTTTTTTAATTTTGGAATCAGGGATCCAACTCATGACCTTGCGCCTGCCAGGCAAGTGCATGTGCTGCTGAGCTAAATCCCCAGCTATTCATGATCTTGTTTATTACAGTCGATTTAATTTTTGTTTCTTTATAAATTTTCAGAAGGCAAGTTGACTTTGTATTCCAGTTTCTTGTGGGAAATTCCTCTCTAGAGACTTGTGCTCCTTAGAGTATCTTCCTATCCAACTTGGTCTGGATATTTATTGCTTTATTTATTATTTATTTAAAGAAATAAAGTAAAACAGAAAAAGGGTAGAAATAATACAGAATTTCAAAAAAAGCAACACTAAAAAATCACTAGTTGATAAATTATATATTGCCATCTTAGAAATAGTTGTTCAAGTTACAAAATTAAAGCATAAAAAGTGTACAATCAAACAATGAGAGTGCAAACCATTCTGTTTAATGATCCAACAAAAACTTTGTAATATGGTTATCTGTCTTACACACTTAAACATACATGCAGTTACATCCTTTAGAGCACTTTTCTTCCCTTTCTTTTTTACAATAGCTATTACACATTTTAGGCCTTATTACTCCTATGGTTTTTATTACTTTTTACACTAGAGAGACAATGAGAATCATATTTTATAAAAATGATTCTTATTTATTTCACTTATGAGGATAGTCTCCAGTTGCCTCCATTTACCTATGAAGGCCGCAAGATCATCCTTTTTTATAGCTGAGTAATATTCCATTGTATAAAATCATTACATCTTTTTCATCCAGTCTGCAGTTGATGGACATTTTGGTTGTTTCCAAGATTTAGCTATTACAAATTGTGCTGCTATAAACATGGGTGCACATATATCACTGTGACATGAACTTTTCAGTTTTTCTGGGATAATAACCAGGTGGGGAATAGCTGGATTGAATGGAACTTCCAATCCTAGTCTTCTGCGGAATCTCCATACTGATTGCTATGGATATTTAACACTGCAAATGAATGAAATGCATAAAAATTTGGATTCCTGGTTGCATTGTAGCCTGGAGTTGACTTTAAGCACTTAATATTTTTACAATACTGTCCAAGATGAAGTTTGCTACTGGCCATCTTTCCACATGGTCTCTGAGAAAAATGTATATTGGTATAGAGGGGTGGAGAGGTGGCGGGATGGAGGGGTTGAGGGGTGAGGTGTGTGTGTGTGTGTGTGTGTGTGTGAAAAATAATTATCTGGACAATTAAAATGGAGCATCTTAAGCTTGTATATTAGAGACATTAACATTTGGTTTTCAGTGTGGTGCAAATGATAGATGTATGATTTAGAGTATGATTAACATTTCCCTGTTTTCCCCACATAGTTTGTATTTATTGAGTTAAAGTCTAGATTTCTGGAAAGTATAGAAAAATATACAGTCCATCCCTTTTGTAGTTGATGCATTTTCACTATTATTTTGATATTAGATGTTTTTGTTTAGACTGAGTTTTTGTTTTCCTGATTCCTTTTCCTTGTATATTTTAGTGGGAAGTAGGGAAAAACTTGCATTTGTGACTTGGCATCTTCTAAAATTCTCTAACTGGTCTACAACAATATGAACTTCTATATATTACTTTCTAAAGAAAGCAGATAATATCTATGGTTAAAATCAGGCTTCCTGAACAGATAATCTAACATCTTTCTATCCATGGTTTTAGCATTATAGTAGAGGACATAACTCACAATTTAGATTTAGTTTGCATAAGACATTAAAAGACCCTTTTCTCTGTCACGAGTGTGTCAGTGCTGGGATCTGCAGTCATCACCCTGAAGATGACATCTGTAGTACCACAGTGGGGGCCTGATTTCCAGCCATGACATTAGGTGGGCAGCACTCTTTTTGTCCTATACAGTATCCTCGATATGTTGTAGATGATCACCCAATTGTCATATTTAAGATAAATTCTTATACTGTAGCAAAACAGACATACGGATTTCAGCTCTGTGAAAACTGAAGAGATGATATGCTATGTTGAATCATCCTAGAATTTTAATTTATAATCTTTCAGTTTAGGCTGAAAGATTATAAATTATTTATATTAATTTATTTACTCTTCAAATAGAATTTTGTTAAACATGTAGCAGGTAGTAATTGAGCATGTGAAATAAAGCACACCCTAGACAGGATATTTATTTATTTATTTATTTATTTATTTATTTATTTAAAAACAGGAGACACTTTTCATTTTTTTTAAAATTCCTTTTCTAGGAATTTTTGATTTCTTATTTTATTAGTACATATTTTCAGTTCATGCAGTTTACAATCATCTTGGGGAGTGGCTACATGAACATGCCATAGCTTCTTTCTTTCTTTAAAAAAAATCTTCCTCATTCTGTCTAGTTTTCTCTGCCCTCCTCTAATTCCTCTATCCCTATTTTCATTCCTGTTGATATTGTTAATCAAAGATCATGTTATGGCATATAATGTTCACATAAAGGTTATTAGGTTCCTGTACACGGCATATCTTTATTTTACTCATTTATCTGTCTCCCCCTCTTCGGCCCTCATGCTCTTTGCTTTGTACCATTTCCCTGTTGCAAGATTCATCTCCTAGTTCCCGTCTATCCATCGTCTATTATTTTCTTTTCTTGTACTTTGTCTTACTCAAATGAAAAATAGTATATGGTATTTAACCTTCTATGTCTGGTTTATTTCACTCGACATTATACTTCCTGGTGCATCCATTTTCCTACAAATGTCTCAAGTCAGCTATTATTTACAGAAGAATAGTTTTTCATCACACACACACACACACACACATACACACACACACACGCATACACGCACACACACATACACATATCAGTATTCTAACATAGTTATATATACATTTTTTCTTTGTCCAATCATCTCTTTCCTGGATTTAGCTATTATGAGTTGTGATGCCATAAACACTGGTATGCACATACCACTGTAGTATGCTGTCTTAATTTGGAGAAGATATCTAGCAAGGCATTGCTGGGGCATATGGAATTTGTAATTTCAAGCCTTTTGGAAATCTCCGTAATGATTTTCATAATGATTGTACTAGTGTATATTCCAATTACAATGAAGGAGTGTTCCTTTTTCACTCTAATCTCACCAGCATTTGTTATTGTTTGATTTCTTAAAGACCATCATTGTTTCTGGGTAAGATGGAATCTTAGCATTGTTTTGATTTGCATTTCTCTAATGGCCCACAATGTTGAGTATTTTTCATATTTGTTTACCATTTTTATTTCTTTCTCTGTGAAGTGGTTTTAATTTGTCTTGCCCATTTTATGATGGGATCTTTTAAATTTTTTGATTCTTTTTATAATCTAGGTATTAGTTCTCTGTCTGAGGAGTAGCTGGCAAATTTTTTCCCCATTCTGTAGATTGTCATTTCATGCTACTGATTGATTCTTTTGGTTTAAGAAGCATTTTAATTTGATATAATCCCATTTGTAGATTCTTACTATTATTTCTTGCGCAATTAAGGTTTTGTTTAGAAAATCTTTTCCCATACCTTATGTCTTCAATTGTTTTACCTATTTTTATCTTCTAATAGGTTTAATATTTCTGCATTAGTGTTTAGATCTTTCATTGATTTTGATTTTTAATTTAGAATATGGTAAGACATAAGGGTTCAGTTTCAATCTTCTGCATACATGTAGCCAGTTTTCCCAGCACCATTTATCTGTTTTTTTCTTTATCACTCTTGTTTTATAGTATAACTAGATATTAGGTATTGCTCTGCTTCTTGTTTTGCTTTTGTGACTCAAAATTGATTTTGCCATTCTGGGTCTTTTCTGGCTCCATAACAAATTTAAGATACTTTTTTCTAGATCTGTAAAGTATGCTGTTAGTACTTTGGAACTACACTGAATCTGTATACAAATTTTGGGATCCATATTGACAATATTGATTCTACCTATCCAAGAGCAGGGAATATTTTTCTGTTTTCTGATCTTCTCTTCCATTTCCATCAGCATACTGCAGTTTTCTTTGTAGATGTCTTTCACTTCTTCAGTAAGGACAGTTCCTAGGAGTTCATTTTTTTTGAAGCTACCTTGAATGCTATTATTCTCATAATTTCCTTCTCATCCTATTTGTTGTAGTCAGGGATTGTGAGAACAATCAGAATCAGAACACAGAATTTATAATACTATTTTATGATGGTCACCCAGAGTTAAACACAAGAAAGTGCAGGAATCTTGTCCACAACACTGAAGACCCAGAACATTCAGCGAAGGGCCTGGATCCCACAGCAATGTCCTGTATGAGTCCAGATGAAGACCTAGAAGCTATGCAATGCCTCCTGTGAGTCCAAGTGGAGGTCTAGAGCCCACAAGGACTCACGCCAGTCTCTTTTACGGATCCGTGCTGGGAAGGCCCAAAGGTAAGTGGTGGGAGTTAGAAAGTCTATGCCAGCAGGGTGGAGCTATGCTGGTAGGTTGAGAGTCCTACACTGGAGCCGAGAAGTCACACTCATAATAAAGACCAGTGCTGTCATGAAAAGCACCACAGCCATCCTCAGCCAATCAGAGATCCCAAGCCCCTCCAATGATAAGCACAGTTGAGTGCATGCCAGAAAGCCAGAATGACAAGTTTCTCCTGGAGATTAATCAGCTCACATCTTCCCCTCCAGAACCGGAGGCAATGCTCGATGTAAGGACAAGAGCTCCCCCAAAGTGAAATACAGCCACTCTCACCAACAAAGTCATGAGCTCCTCTGATGATAATGGGTGAACTCATATTGGGGAACCTAGTCATGATGAGTTCCTCCAGGAGAACCAATGTCTTGAAACAGCAACATTTAGGAGAACATACAACACCTAGCTCTTTTCCACATCTCTATGCTGGCAACTTCCCTCAGGTGGGCCGTCTATTTTCAGCTGATTTAATTCAGCTGGTGTTAAGTT
This sequence comes from Dolichotis patagonum, assembly GCA_004027295.1. Classification (NCBI taxonomy): domain Eukaryota; kingdom Metazoa; phylum Chordata; class Mammalia; order Rodentia; family Caviidae; genus Dolichotis; species Dolichotis patagonum. The sequence continues at coordinate 1,637 of PVJX010050916.1, read as the reverse complement.
GACCACCAATTTTTAAGCTATAACAGCATTTATTGTCTGTTTACACAAATGCTACTGATTTTTAAGTATCAATCTTATATCTTGCTACATTGCTGAAAGTCATTATTAATTCTAAGAGTTTTTTGGTAGAGTTCTTTGGGTCTTCTATGAAGAGTATCTTGTCATCTGCAACTAAAGATAGTTTGAGTTATATATATATATGTATATAATCATTTTATTTTTTGCTCTTGCTTAGTTGCTCTGGCTGATGTTTCAAGTACTATGTTCAATAGAAGAAGTGATAGTTGCTCTTTTTTTCTTGTTCCTGATTTTACGTAAAGGCTTTTAGTTTTTTCACATTTAGTATGATGCTTCCTATTGATTTGTTATATATAGCTTTTATTATGTTTAGGCATGGTACTTCTATACCTGTTTTCTTCAGAGGGTTTGTCATGAGTGGATGTTGTATTTTGTCAAAAGTGATTTCTGCATATAGCTATATGATCATATGGCTTTTGCTTCTGTTTATGTGATGTGATGTTTATTGGCTTGTATATGATGAAACATCCTTGCATCTCTGAGATGGAGCCTACTTGATTACGATGTATGATTTTTTTGGTAATGTGATGCATTCTGTTTGCTACAGAATACCTTTATGAGGATTTTTTTTCTTTTTTTAAAATTTTTCCCATTTTATTTTAAAGAGAATAAGACAAAAGAGGTCAGTACAGAGCAGATTGGAACCGGACAACATAGGCAACACAATCTTAACATTAAGACAACCAGACATTAACAATAGCTATCACAATATTTCTCTCTCTGCTATAGTTGAGCATAGTTTCAAATACAATAATATCAAACATAAGAAAAAAGTATAAAACCATTCATGAGTGAAAGAATTACAGGGCATTCTGTAGTGAATAACAGAGAATGATCAATGGGTACTATAATATCTCATTTTCAATAAAAACATTTGTTTAAACTTTCACACATATTCAAATCCCAATAAGACACAATGTGATAGATAGAATCAATGGAAATAGAAGAATAGAAGCTTGGTAGGATGTCTAAGAAGGACAGTATTAAATCAGCAATAGCTGTAATAATGTTTTGTTCTCTTCAAAACAGCTGTTCATAGCATCACATATAATAAAGTCAAACAAAACAGGATAAACCATTCCAACTCATGAATGAAAACATTGAAAGGCTTCAAAGCTATGAGATGGGGACTCATGATTACCATAAAATCTTATATACTCTTACCAGCTCTTATACTAGGGAGACTATGCAGTATTTACACATAGTTTGGTTTATTTTGATTATGAGTATGGTCTCAAGTTGTGTCCACTTATTTATAAATATCTCAATGTGATCATTCTTTATAGCTGAGTAGTATTCCATTGGATAAAAATACCACAACTTTTTTATCCATTCTTCAGTTGATGGGCACTTAGGTTGTTTCCAAGATCTGGCTATTACAAATTGTGCTGCTATAAACATGGGTGCACATATATCACTGTGGTATGATGTTCTCAGATCTTCTGGGAATATGCCTAGAAGTGGAATAGCTGGGTCAAATGGGACCTCCAGACCCAGCTTTTTGAGGAATCTCCAGACTGACCTCCACAGTGGTTGCACCAGTCTACACTCCCACCAAC
>PVJX010050915.1:0-11261 GCA_004027295.1 Dolichotis patagonum | reverse complement strand
CAAACTCCACCCCTCTGCAGATTCTTGGCTCTCTTAATTGAGATGCAGAAGCTGGGTGTGAAGAACTGGGCTCAGCAGAGCCCCAAGGCACAATCCCCTGTCTTAGGGGTGTGGATAAGAGCTCAGCAGCTGGAAGTGCTGGTCTCAAGCTGTCTCCAGGCCAGCCCAATTGAGCCCAGAGTCCTTATGCATGGTTTCTGCCTCCTGGACTGAACCCAGACCACTGAACGTGGTTGACTGAGGCCTTGCAATCCACTGGACCCTGTCCAGTGTCCCAGTAGCTCCCCAGAAACTCAAAAGCCAGAATGTAGGTCTCCCACTTTCCCCAGGTCACTGGTACTCACCTTACATCTAATTTTTTTAAAAATAACCAACTTATCAAATACATCTTGTCTTCCAGTGATAGGTATTGGGGCAGGCAAATAAATATAATTTATTTGTTTTCTTTTCCCTTCAGAGAAACAAATCTTGTATCATCTGCCTTACATTAGTATTATTCCCACTAAAGTTTATTGATGCTTGTTAGAGCACACACACAAAAAAATGATTCAGTGTATAGCAAAAAGAAAAACAGAATTTTTTTCTTCCAAGAGGCCCTCCTGAATTTCTATTAAAAATATTTTACTAATTATAACAAGAGCAATGGAAGCAACAATAACTACTGTTTTTGTCACAGTCCCTATTTGACTGCATGGCATCAGGGATGTACAATTAAACTCACTGCAGTGAGAGCAGTTTTTTCCTATATGTACCTTGTACCTCTGGTCTGTTTGAAAGAAATCTCTGCTCCTAAATCATAGAGAAACTATTAATCTTTTTAAGATGTCTAACTTGTTGCAAAATCCTAGCATGATTCTACTTAGCATGATTACCAAATTTAAGTGTGTAAAACAGATAACATGGGGTCTTAGGGATGTACAAAATAGCTGCCTCCACTACACAATTTAAAATACCAAGAGGTGAAATTGAAGTACTTCTATATTCCATAAACAACAGCAATTCATATTAAGACAGTGAAATACCCTAGTCCATCAGGATTCTCTCTTTGGCACAGTTGATGGTGACAAGACCTGAAGGACCATAGAGTTAACGTGACTCAACAGAATGGAGGCCCACGGGCCCCAGTGCATGCACCTGCCTCACACATGAGCTGCTGAGCCCGCGTCAGGAGGAGACTGTGACATCAGGAGTGCAGCATAGCTGGCTCCCAGCCAGCACCTGGCCTCTGCCCCCAACAAGCTCATCCCTATTTCCCCCTCTTTCACCTGACAGGCTCCTATCAGCACTGCTAAGAAATGATTGTTATTCTCAGCAGAAATGCAGAGGAGTACGCGGGGCTGACATGCCAGTTCTCAAAAGAGTTTCTCTCCTAAATCAGGGTTAAGTCACATTGATTAACAGGCCTGAGCTCCAATCTGATATCACCAGAGACTGACCTGCTCTTGCCCGTGTGTTAATAAAGCATTTCAATTTCCAGGATCTCAGCTCCACTTTTACAAGTAGAAAATTCACTTCAACTGGAGAAATAAAAATGACAATGAGGATTTTCCTCATTTCCATCCCTGATATGACCCTGCGTCCGCTGCCAAGCTTTTAAATACCCCACTCTATCATCGCGATTCAAAGTGGCAGCTTGGCTGACACAGTCTGCTGTGCACCCCTGGAAGCTCTGGGGCTCCCCACGTGTGTTTGTCATTCCAGCCCATTGGGAAGCTTTCTTTAAAAGTATTCTTTCCTTTGGCTCAAATATAAAAATGAGTCCAGGAAAAACCGAGTGTGTTATCTATTCCCAGGGGCTAAGTTATCACTTACTGAATAAATTAAAAATTATGAACAAATAAAACATTCAAAGACTAACATTCTAAAATACTCATGAGCATCGTTGTTTTACACATTATTTTCTTGGTAAAATGTATCTGCTAGAGCCTGTGATGTTTGTACTAATATAAAAGGCAAAAGTTATTACTCACCCTCAGCCTGTTAATCAAATGTTTATTTAGTCCCTGATATAAGCAAGATAGGCAGTTACTTTATTTTATAATTCCATCTCCAATCTCCACGTAGAAGAGCTGCCTGACTTAGCAAGTAAAATTGTAGGACAGTGTAATTAAATTTCCATCTTAGATAAAACAAGTATAATTTTATCATATATGTGCATTCACTGCATCACACAGAATATGCTTATATCAAGTAATTTAAAAGAGAAACTTACACTAAATGTTATTTGTTGAGAAAATTAAAATGCTTACAATTATGCTTTCCAAAGTGATAACACATTTACACAGTGTAAAATGATCAAATCAAGATACATAACATTTCCATTTCAAACATTTCTCATGTTAATTCAAAATTTGAAATTCAAATTCAGCTGGTACTCCTGTGTTTTATCTGTAACAACCATATTCTCCAGGTAAATATTAATGAAACTTGTGTCACGTGGGAAGTGACCACTTCTGTGCTATGGTTCCTGGTCTTTCTGAGTTAATTTATAAAACTGAATTACCTTAAATTCCAAACATACTTTCACTTGTGACTTTTTAAGGCAACCTTATTTGACTCTTGCTTGTATATTTTTGTGTACCTTCTTCAGAATTTAAAATTCATATAGGTTGCTTGTCTGAGGACACAGAATACAATACCTATCTATTAAAAAAAAAACAGAAGCCAGGGACAATGCTATTGTCTCCCCAATCCACACTGTGCCATTGCTGGATTCTTTTTGTTGGATTTTCATAAAAGGATATTTGATATTTTTAGACCTTGTGTCTAAGCTCTTGACAAGTCCAAAAGATTAACAAAGTTCTTAACAAGTAGAAATATTATTCTTGGCTGTTTTGAAAGCCTCCTAACAGTGCCCTATAGAAGATGAGAATTCAGCATCATTTTAAAATTATTCAGAGAAAACTATTGCAAAAAATGACATGAAATTTGCAGTTGCTAGGCTACCAGGTAGAAAAGAAGTGTGAATGACACTTGCCTATGCATGTAGGCGAGAATTAAAGCAATCAAAGGGCTTTTAAGACAACAAGATAAAGATCTTCATTTGCATGCCCAAGAGCGACCATTAACAATCGATTTTATGAATTTAAACAACAGTCTATCCATGAAAGCTAGGATTTTGTCATTTCTTGGACAAAGGCAATTTTGGAATTTACGAATTGGAGACTAGAAAAATCATAACATGAAAAACCAAAATAATTTTATGCTAGTTTTTCTTTGTTTTAAATGGCATACTGAATAAGCTGCCTAGGCTTTCGTTAGAACTGAATTGCAATACAGTTTAAGTGCATCAAACGAGGAAGAAAATTTGTTAGAAAATGAAATACATCCTTCCTGAAAAAAAATAAAGTGGAGGTGAATTAAAGTACAAACTCCTAACCTTACTTTCTGCTACACTGAAGTTTGGATCACTGATGTTGGTTTATATGTTCCAGTTTCTACAGATGTTTCATGACTATCTTCATAAATCTGCATCGAACATTTATCTGCCACCCTGATAAATCTGATAATTCTCCTCAACAATCTATGGCTCAAGTTTTTCAATTACATTTCTTGGCAGGAAGGTTGACTTAAAGCTGTGCTAAATTTGCAGATACTGATCGCTTGGAATGTATTCTTTCTCCTCTTATTAGTTCATCTGTGGTACCGATACTATTGAACACTCACATTTTCTACTGTTTTCACAGACATGAACAATAGTGCAAGTTAACTGAAAGGATCCAATCTCTCTCTGGAATTTCTGTGTCTGGTCCCTTTCAAATATAGCCACTAAAACCAGGATTGTATGCAATACACAATTAGCTGGCCCTTTTTTCAACATACATTTGTTATTTTTTAGTTCCTAGGATCAAAAATACTTACCCAAGGTAGTAGCCTTTATGTTGAATACATTGAATTCAGCCCCTGACACAAATTCATGTGTTGAAGTTTTAATCTTTAGTATGATTGTTTTTGGAGAGAGGGGCTGAGAAGTGCGAAAGGCAAAATGAGGTTATATGGTGGCCCCAATCCAACACAGCTAACATCTTAGAAAAAGAGGCAGAGATGTCAGCACTGTCTGTCTGCCCACCACTTTCCCACCACCACCATATGCAAAGCATGAGACAGTTGCCACCGGAAACAGACCGTGCTGTCACGCTGTCCATGGACTCCTTGGCCTCCAGAACCATCAGAAATGTTGTTTAAATAACACAATGTTTGGAAATTTTTTATGGCAACCCAAACTGACTAAAAGTGATTGGAACTCTTTGTTTACTAATCTACATGTTAATAACTACTGTTCTAGAGACTCTAAGACATACTGTGCCTCACTAGTATGCTGCACTTCCGCTGCAGTTTGTGAGGGTCCTGATAGTTTGTGAGGGTCCCATGATGCTCTTTATCTTCTTGTTTCTTAACTTACCTGTGCACTTGGGCTGGCTGAGTGATTATTGTGTCAGTGTGAGAGGTTTGTAACCTCCCAGGGGATTAGGAAAGCACGATACTGAGTGTATCTGGGTGGGTCACAAAGGTGTGACACTGGAGTACACATCTACCCCTGACTAGTTTCTCTGGTGCTGCTCTACTTCCCGCTGTCCTGAACCAAGGGGCTTTGCTCCTCCACGCCGTTCTGCCTGAATCAGCGAGCTAAATAAAACACCTTCTCCTTTGGGTGTTTCCACCATTGTGTCCCAGCAGCAGGAGAGCTTACAAATATGATACTTATTGGGTGTCTGTTTGAAATGTAATTAAAGTATCATTTTCTGAGCATTAAGGACTTTGCCCCAGAAAACTTCAGCTATAAAAGAATTACTGGATTCACTGCATTCACATGCCATTTGGGATAGGATCATTGTATCTATTTTATAAGAAACAATGGTTCTGACATAATTCTTGAGTTCTGTTAGCAACCAAAGCAAAAAAGAGATAGGCGCACGCAGAATTCAGTGTCCCTCAAGGTCCACTTTTGCATTGAACTTGAGTGACATCTTGGAATGAAGGCAAGTAACAATCTGACACAAGACATAAAGTTAAATAGCAGGTCCCCAGGAGTGTGGACCCCTGAAAATAGTGTAAAACTTTTCTTTTCCAAAATACCTATCTCAGCATCTCCTGGTCTCCAGGATAAACTCATCACCCTGGCTTCTTGGCATGTACTCAACTGTACTTGTCGTCGGAGGAGCTCGCGGCCTCTGTATCACTGAGGATGGCTGTGGTGCTTTTCAGGGCAGCCCTGGTCTTTGTTGTGAGTGTGACTTCTCAGCTCCAACGTAAAACTCTCAACCTACCAGCACAACTTCTTCATTCCACTGGCATAGACTTCCTAGCTTCCACCGCTGACCTTTGGGCCTTCCCAGCACGGATCCATAAAAGAGACCAGCATGAGTCCTTGTGAGCTCTAGACCTCCAGTTGGACTTGTGGAAGGCATTGTCATAAGCTCTGGGTCTTCGTCTGGACTCATGTGGGACATAGCTGTGAGAGTCAGGCCCTTGGCTAAATATTTTATGTGTTTAGCGTTATAGATAGATTTACTACTACAATTCTGGATCACCATCATAAAATATTATAAACTCCACATCCTGATTCTAATTGCTCTCCTCACAACCCCTGACTACAACACTATGTCTACCTTGGTCTCTGTGTATTCTAAACAAGGCCAAATATATCCCCAATAAGACAATAAGGTTACCTCACGTTATACATGCAGTTTCAGATAGGTACTAATGATTACAGATTCTAAAAATACCACTGCTCAGCAATTAGAAGAACATAAAGAGATAGGAGAAACACGTTGAGGTCCATGGGGTGAATCCACCACCTGTGAGCCATATGATACTTGTTAAACCCTAGTGCTTAGTTCAACATAAATAAACTATGTTTCCTTGATTTATACTTTTAAACAAGGGATAGGGGATTTAGCTCAGTGGCATAAATTGTCATGAGTTCAATCCCCGCTACCAAAAACATAAATAAACTTTTAAGTGATATAAAGTTAATACATACATAACCCATATTTGTCTTAGCAATAAACATTGCTTTCCAGAAAGAAAATGAAAATGCATGTTTAAGTACAGGAATGATAATTATTTTAGATAATCATCAAATATAATTAAATTAAATTAAATATACATACTTTATTAGAAAAGATAAAACATATCTAAGGGAACACATATCTACTATTGCAATGGGAGAAATATTTCTATTAACTAAAGATATTTCAGGTCCTCTAAGTTTTCCCTAGTATAAATTCTCAAATAATGTGTTGAGCAACAAGAGATTACAATTTTTTATCATTTTCCTGACTGTAGAAGGTGAAAAGATTTGAGAGAAGCAGAAACCTAAAAAAAGTATTTGCTGAAGAGTTAGTGGGAGCGTATTACTAGAGAAAAACAGAAAATATTCTAAATGCATAAATATTGGATGTCAGAATCTTTCAAAAACAATTTAAAAACTAAGTTTTTAAAACTGTAGCTAAAATTCACAGTATTTTTATTTGCTTTTAAATATATCATGTCAAAAGATATGACTTTATAATTTATGGAAGTGTTTATTTATTTGGGTTCTGTGGAGATTTATTACATGTGATATATCTCATGTTCTTGCACTCAGAGGTAAAATGTATTCTCATATCATGTTTGCTCATAATATTTTGAAGTAAAAAGACATTATCACCTACCTAGCTGGAACACCTGTCTCATCTCCTGCTTTTCATTTTTCTTTTGTCTAGTTTTTAGCTTTGGCATTGCAAATATCTTCTCAGTAAAGGCTGCCCTTTGGTTCCAATTTGACCCTTAAGAATCATAAACAGCAAGTTTAATTTCTTTTCAACTCAATGACTCTTAATATTTAAAAACAGAATTTTTACTCCTAAATATGATTTTGTTGTTTTTATTAATATGGATTAATTGAACATGGCAATGTGACTCACTGTGAATTTTCATGCATGTGATCATGATGTATTGATCATGTTTCTCCACACTTCTACCAAGGACCTCTCTTTCTACCTCCAACACTTTAAAACTTCCTCCTAATTTCTTGCTGTCAGCCCTGCTCTTTACTAGTGTCTATTTACTGCTAGTGTCTGTTCCATTCCAAGCTTTACCAGGTTGACCTGTTGTTTTCCAAAAATATGGTGTTTGTCTTTCTGATTCTGGCTTGTTTCAATCAATTCTATTCATATTGCTACAAATACTGGAACTTCATTCTTTTTTATGGTTCATTAGCATTATTTTCTATAATTATGCTACTATTTTAATGTTTTCATCCAATGAGATTGGTTGCACCTTTTTGTTATTGTGCATAGTGTTTTAGTAAGCCTATGAGTGCAAGTACCATTTGAATATTAAGATTTTATTTCCCTTGAATATAAAGTAGAACCATAGTAGAAATGTTGGTTCGCATTGTACCTCTGCTTTTCTGCTTTTACCATAATAGCTGTGCTAATTTAAATCTGCACCAGTAATGGGTGAGTTCCTATCTCCCTATATCCACTCCAGCATTAGCTATTTCTTGTATGTTTAACAGTAGCCATTCTTAGTTGAAATATTTCATTGTGCTTTTGATTTATATTTCCCTGATCATTAGGAGAATTAAACATTATTTTTTGCAACTCTTTGTTCATTATTTGAATATCTTCTTCTGAAGAGGGTGTGTTTAATTCTTAGCCCATTTTTAAGTATTTTGATATTCATTATCTAGCTATTAATGCCATGTGGTACTGACCATTGGAAATATGTACACCATTCTGTAGGTTGTCTCTTAATCTTGGTGATTGTTTTCTTTGCTCTACAGCAATGTTGTGCTCCAATGTAATCCTGCTTGCATCTCTTTACTTTTAGTTGCCTGTGTTTTGGGGTTACTATCTAAAAATTCTTGGCTACACCAATTTTTTGAGCTATTTCACCTCTATTTTGATGCAGTAATTTCATAGGCTCAGGTTTAAGATGTAATTCTTTGACCTCCTTCCAGTTGATTGTATGTTTGTTTAGAGAAAGGGATAGATGTCCTTTTGCATTTTTTTATCCAATTTTTCTAGCACTGTTTCCTGAAAAGAATGTTTTCTCTCCACAGTGTTTTCTTGGCAACTTTGTTGAAATTAGCTGGCTGCATAGATGCAGATTAACGATCAATTCCTCCTCTCTGTCCCATTGGTGTACACATGTATTTTGGAGCCAATACCATGCTGGGTTTTAAATACAGTTATACAGTACTTCATCAAGTCAAGTGTTGCAATGCCCCCAGATTTTCGATTCCTCTCCCCTCCGTATTGCTGTGGTTATCCTGGGTCCTTTGGGATCCATATGAAATTTACAATTACTTTTCTGCATATGAAACCTGTATCACAATTATATAAAAACTCCCCAGCCTTGATTTAAATTTTAATGAGTGGCTACTGCGTTCTTCTAGGATAAAATATTTGCTTCACCTTTGGGAGGCTTTGGGCTTTAATCCCCACATTGCAAAATATTAATCTCTCATTTAGATTTTCAATTATGCATGAAGCATTTGTATTTTTGTTAAATTTTTCTTCTACTTTTGTGTGTGTGTGTGTGTGTGTGTGTGTGTGTATTGGCTTCATTCCTGGATGCTCCTTCTCTTTCATGCTGTGGAGAACATCAGGTCTTGCTCGGTTTGGCTGAGAAATTTATTTCCAATATTCATATACAGGAGAGGAAATGTCCCCTCTCATCTTGGATGGGGTGGCATATGGGAGGAACTCTTCCTGATTACTTACATACTCTATTAACTTTTACCCCAGGAGAGGGGAGATTTATTTGATGGATATCCTACCAAGAAGGAATTGTACTTGCCTACCGCAGTAACCTGTCTCCTTCGTGTCTCTCTGCCACAGGAAGTGCTCAGTCTGGCTTGCTTTCCTGTCTTGCATTATCTGGTTCAATCTCTGCTCTTTTATGGTAAGACTGCCACTGAGTTGTATCAGAGGACCAGTGCTTAGACAAATCCATCTAATTATGAGTCAGCACCAGAAAGTACTTTTGGCTCTATTGCAAAAGTTGCATTTTCCAAATAGGTCTACTAATACAAATTTGAATGTTGAATATCAATCAGTCCTATCTCTTACTTCTCATTGATTCAGTATGAAAAGATTAATTGTATTTAATTTATTGGCTCTTAATAATTATCACAAGTTCTAGAGTTTTATTACCCTGCTCATTGTTGATCCTAGTTTTTATAAATTCCTCTTTCGAGCAGTTCTACTAACACTTGGTTGTGGTGGTAAGTGTATTTAAATTTCCACATCAAGAACAAATTAGCTGGCCAACCTGACAAAGTATTTCAATAGCCTCTGTCTCAGGACGAGAAGTAACGAGAAGGGAGCAGTTTCATATGCATTGATTAGTTGGAGTATTATTGGAAGAAGTGGCTTGGCATGTCAGAGAAATACGCTGATTGTGTAGATGCATGAGTTTGGCCATTGGATCTGAACTGAAAGAAAGAACGCAGTGATAGACTGCTACGGACAGAAATTCTGTATCTCCTAAAGATCCTATGAGAGGAGGCATGAGCATTTCTTCTCTCTCTGCTCTACCACATGAGGAGACGATAAGAAAACCACCACGTGGAAAACAAGAATCCACTCCTCACCAGATTGTACGTCATCAGGAACTTTGACCTTGGGATTTCCAGCTATCGTGAGAAATAGATGTTTGCTGTTCCAGTCGCTCTGTCTATCCTACCTACATCTGTTACAGTCTGAAATAAGACAGAAATGAATGGATTCTATGATTTTTTTCTTAGATAGTTGAGAAGACTGTGGAGCCATCAATGGATTAATACAGGAAATTGACAGCATTTTAAGGACTAGAGGACATAGACATAACATGGGGAGGTGAAATGCCAGTTAGGTCAAATTTAAATACCACTTCCATGATATGTGATGACAAATAAAATACAAGTGTTTTTTATGTAGAGTTCAAAGTGTTTCAACATCCAAAGGAATCTGTGTAATCAATGCCACAATCAAGATGAGGAGCATATCTGTCACTTGTTCATGTCTGTTTGTACACAATTTCACCAGGTCTTCAGCGTGAGGTAACTGCTGATCTGGGCTGTCGTTATAGACCGATGTGTATGTATTAGAATTTCTTATAAAGTGAAGAGCGCCGTATTTATTGCTTATACCTACCATTATTCCTAGCAGAACTGTGTCATTATCTTATCATGATTAGTAGTGCATTAATTGTGTGCTCTTTCTTCATACCAGGCAATATCTCATAATGTGACTGTACTGTCAGTTGTCCATCCATTGGTCTATTGATGAAGATTGAACTGCTTCTAACATTAAGCCATTACAAGAAAAACTTCAGATATTCATGTATAAAATTTTGAGTGTACATGTGTCCTTGAGAGAATCTTTAGCTAGTAATCATCATACCTTTTTTATTAGTATATGATTAAATTTATGAGAAACTACCAGAAGTTACCTAGAATCCTGCTAGCTTTTTTACATTAATACCAGAAAGGCAAGAGAGTTACAGTTGTCCCTCATCTATCGAAAATTGGTACCATCAATTTTTAAAAAATACATTCAGTTTTGAAGCAGATGTTCAAAAATATGTACTAAGGGTTAACTACAAAACACAATGCAAAAACTTGGAGAAGTGTGATCTGAAATCATAAACTAAGAAATTAAATGTGTGTGAAATATCTGAAATTGTAGACAAGATGTGATTCTTGCCATACATTTTGAAGAGATATTCACGCATGGAAAACACAAGTATTTCCTTGAAAAGAGAATGAGGTATTTGACAGAAAAGTAAAGAACTAAAGTGCAAACAGCTTAAAAAAATTAGGAATGTAAATAATTTAACAGGATCATATATACCCAATTTGAAAAATCTAACACCCCCCCCAATTCTCCACACTGAAGTAGCGAGTAAGATGTTGCTGTAAGTTTAGCAAATATTTTTTGCTTTGTATTTAAATTGTCAGTTTCACAATGAATCATTTGTGACTAGCAGAGAAAGGTTGCAAGTCTGGGAAAGTTCTTCATATTTTCATGAAAAGGGAAGCAAGAGACTGAAGGAACCATACACATCAAACTGAGATCTCTCCGGTGTAGTCATTAGCATCATGTCTGATGTACAGAAGAAGTAACAAACAAAGTATAACTTTATTTTTTCATTTAAGTACTTTTAAACGTAATCTTATTAATACATTTTAAATATACATATTGATCACTTTCATCATAGGGACTTTGTACCTGTACATGATTTATTCCAATATAACTTTAAATGACAGTAGAGCAGCCTGATTTTTT